>VYZP01074116.1:33833-46050 GCA_013400635.1 Hypocryptadius cinnamomeus | reverse complement strand
GGGACAGGAGCTCAGGCCCTGCTCTGGGACACGAGGAGGAGCTCAGGCCCTGGGCTCTGCTCTGGGACAGGAGCTCAGGCCCTGGGCTCTTTCCCCACTGGGCAGCCAAAGAACAAGGGTGCCAAGCAGTGCCAGCTCTGCCCGTGGTTTCTCTGATGTGGGAAGAAGACAGCAAGCAGCTAATTTAGCACAGACTGAAGAGCCTCAGACAAGGATGGCTGCCACTAAAAGCCCATCCGTGTTTGATGCACTAACCCAGCTCTAAAAGGTCCCTGTAAGTCTCTGTCCTTCTACTGAGAAGCCCGAGTATGTGTGGCTCTCCTCATGAGATTATAATGTGGACTAGAGTTTATAATAATGACAGAACTCACCGAGTTTAAATTTTGAGAATTAAATATGCAAAAATTTGCTCTGCACTCAGCCTAATGCCTTTGTATGAACCCATTCCTGTGATTCAGGTTTGGTTTTTAGAGCCAAGCAAGTGCAAGGCTCTAAAACTGCCTCTCTGCAGGGAGCATGTCATTAGAACATCCACCTAGGAGTGCCTCTGCTTATTTGCAGCTCATCCTCAAAGTTTCACACTAACAGGAAACAGATTTCATGGAGCTGTGAGGAGTAGCAGCTCTGTGACCTCTCCTTTCAGTCTCCAAGGATTCAAGACACGTCTGCCACATTGTCTGCAGAACAGTACGAGTCTCTTCTCACGTTGTCGACACATTTCAAGGATGATCAACTGCAAAGTTCTGTTCCAAAGAGGATTTGCTTTAGTTTAGATAATTTTCTCCTACACAAATAAATACAGAGTAAAACTATTATGTCACTGCTCCTTTTAACAGGAAGCACAAAAGCTAAACAAAACTGAATTCTCTTGTTTTGAGCTACCACTTCTCTGTCTTTATCAATGGCTGGATACCTCCAAAATCACTGGGGTGACCACATTTCAACGGAAGGAAAATCTCAGACACGCTCAGATTCTCCAGTGTGTGTAGATCCGACAGGCTGGAGCCCCATTATGGAAACAACATGCCATAAATCAGGAATCAGCTGTCAGCAGTGTAGTGCATCACCTACATTAAGGGATTTCCAAGATGTAAAAAGAATGTAACTACTTGAATCAAAAAGACGAATAACATAAACTTAAAAAAAAGTAACACGATGCAAAGAACAGCGCAGACACTTAAAAAATTCACTTTAAATTGTCAAATGTAAATCCCAAGGTCAGGTAGCAGCTTCCACAGACTTTGAACCATGCAAGAGAAACCCATTGCCATCGCAGTTCCATGCATTTGACCCCAGTTAAGTAGAACAAAAGTGCCAAGAACTGGATGAACTCAGAGCCTCCACCCTCCAAACAGTCCCTTTTGGCGTTAGGTTCCCGTCCAGGGCAGTCTGGCAGCCTCTCACTACAGCAGCAGGTACCAGAGATCACCACGGGGCCCTGAGGCAGGGACGGGACGAGTTCCTTGTGGGAACAGCTGGGGTTGTCTCGGGGCCCTGGGCAATGCCTGTCTCTGTGTGCCAGCAGCAGCCCTAGGACGTGAGCTTCGAGTAGCTGGGGGGAGAAAACCTCCGTCTCAGGTACTTGAGGACGTAGAGGGGCAGGCAGCTCACCAGGGTGATGACAGTGACCTTCCACAGGAACGACAGGGTGGCAATGAAGTAAACATCTGTGTGGAGAAACGAGCACGGAGTCAAAACCACGGGGAGAGCCTTCTGGGAAGGGGTGCAGAAATGCAGCTCAATCCCCCCTGCTTCCTTCTGCCCATGGCACGGGGTTGGATCCAGATCATCTTTAAGCTCCCTTCCAACCCAGGCCATTCTATGATTTTATAATTCTGAAAGCTGCCCTACTTCCAAGGTCAAAGCCCATATGATACCTGGCTCCTCACTGCTCTGCCCTTCTCTTCCCCAGAAGATGCAGAGATGTGCTGAGCAGTGGGGTGTAAGGAATGTGGCTCTCACAGGTAAATGCCCTCCCAAACCCCACCTGAAACAGGGACATCCTCCTGGCACTGCCGAGCACTGCGTGTCCTCCCACTCTGGGAGCTGCCTCTGCTGCTTGGCTGAGCCCAGCAAGCACAGCTCCTGACCCAAAACACCTCAGAACCTTTACAGAAAGAGTTAAAGCATCGATCAAAATGGAACTGGCATAACCACAAGACACAGATCCAGCCAGGAGGGACGTTATCCCTGTTGTCTTCAGTTAGGAAAGAGCTTTATGGAAGAAGCAGTGACATCTTGTGGTTCCTGAATGAACAGTGAACAAGCCCATTGGTCTGATATTCACAACTCAACAGTTACTGGGGGAATCTGGAACTCCTCACCCTTCCTCCTCTAGCCATGCAATAGAATTGGTTCTGCTTAAGGCAACTAAAACACCAACAACCAAACCCATAAGAGAATGGTCCCAATGAACAGATAAAGTAAGTTTTAGGAGGCAGCTCCTTCCCCCAGTTTAAAAGACCAAATCTTTCAATCCAACAGCAGAGACTTCAACCTTCCATCTCAAATTCCCACATGGAAATAAAGGTCACTGCTACATGAGACAGCTGACACATGCTGGAGCTCAAAGAATGGATGAGATTCACTGCATAGCACACTCTGCTGACCACCTTTACCTTCCCTAGCATTTTGCTGTGGGAAGAAACCATAAAACATCTTCCAAGTGCCTTCAAATCACACAGAGCTTACTGTGGTACCACTGTCACTGTCCCAGCTGTTGGCCCCACCAAGAGCCTTTTGCTCAGTTCAGTCCTGTTACCATCCAGGCCATGAACTGACTGGAGGAGAGCATGAAACCTCACCAATAAACTCGTGCAAGAAGACCAGGGAAGCGATGTAGCAGGAGAGGCTGAGCAGCTCAGCCACGATCATCAGCCAGTGCCACGTCTGGATCGTCAGTGCCACCATCAGCAGCTCGGTGAGGATCAGGGATGTGAAGGAAATGGCAACAATGTGCACAAATTCGGATTCGAAGAGGAGGAGTGCTCCATACATGATGATGCTACCTGCAAGGGAATGGAAGTATTTCAGTCAGACACCAGGCTCAGCTCTAAAACCCAGTTAGGTCTTGGAAAGGCTGAAACAATCCTATCTTGAGGCTGTTTTTCATGAAACCCGATGAATGTAACGACAACGAATCAGTTACTATTTAGGAGACAGAACTGATGAGAAGGCAGGGAAAAGTTACAGCAGAAGTACCCAAAGTTTTCTAACAGTCTATCATGTTCATAGACACATGGAGATAGGAAATTAATACATGCTGTTTTGGCAACTGGAGACCTCTAACATCACGAAACTCTATCCTCCCACAAAAGCACTTGGTCACTACTCAGAAGCTAAGAGATATCAAATTATTCTATATCCTACCACACTGCCTCGGTGCCAAGAGGCAGCCGAGTGTTGAAAAGCTCAGTGGATACAAGTGAGCCTCAATTTGCACCGCCTGGGCTGAGATCTCTCCCCTTTACACCTCCCCCTAAGAGAATCCCATTAAAGCTCTGCTAACGAGGCATTGTTTGTGCTCCTATCCTGGCTGGCCAGGGCTGCTGCAGGCCACCTGCACAAATAACTCATGTGAGCAGCATGAGTAATCCACACCAACATCCATCACTCAGCCCGCCTCCGGGAGGGAAAACCTGTGAGGGAACCCAGCTCCAGCCACAAAGTTCAAACCCAGCTGTGAACTTTCCAAACTTTTGGGCTGCTCAAGTTTTGGTCGGGCTCATCTCTGCTAGCAACTGGCCCCGTTGTTTGGCCGCTGTTTGCTGGTTCTTGAGCACAGCACTGGTGAAGTCACTTTAACCAAACCCTGTAACCAGAGAGTGCTCTTAGCTCAAGGAGGAATCTTTCCCCCCGTGCATCACCCTCTGGCTGCAGCATTCCACCACTTGGGAGTGTTCTCTCAATGCCTTGGCTTTGCCATTGTGTTACTCAGCATCCCAAGGCCTTGATCCCTGTGGTAGGATGCTTGTGATAGATTTCAGAAAATAAAGCTAACAGAGATTTTAGATTCACTCCTTGCTGAGGATGGCAATATTAATTAAACCTGTAAGAATTACCTGCTTATTTTGACCCCTTATTCTCACTCTTGTTGATAAAGAGAAAACAAGGGATTTTGCCACTTCAGCTTTTAGCTCCACATTATTGACCCACTTTCTACAAATCCCTGATCAACATCTATAGAGATCATTTGAATTTGAGGGTACTTGATTTTTAAAAAAGACAAAATGAAAGAAAATACCTTCTTAGATATACACCCAAATTACTACATCCACTGTTGAAAATACATTGTAATTAAGGCATTTACTTAATTGCTTTAGCAGCCTAATTAGAGTGCATGAGATATGATCAAGAACGTGAGCTCAACTGTGACCCTGGATCACAGATGCCTGTGAAGGAACCAGAACTCTTGCCACTTCCATTTTTGGATAAAATACAGAAGGCTACAGGTGCTGCATTTTCCATGTCAACAAAAACCTGCAAAATCCACAGACTGGAGAACTTTTCCCAAAAGAAGGGGAAGGGAGAGTCATGAGCTCTGCTTTACAGACGGGGTAACTACAGCACTGCAAGGAACTTGCACAGAGTGACAGTGGATGGCTCTGATGGGAAGAGGCACAATGGTTTGAACTCTACATCACAGCATTGACCAATTACTGCCAATATTGGGGTTTACATCATTTTTTCCTTTGGTAACACTAACGACATTTTCCCAGACAAAAAAAATATATATTCATCACCACAAGGATGCTTTGGGAAATTCATTTCATGCCTTACTTAACTTCTGCAATACCAAAACTTAGATAGCAACAACACTCTACAACACCTAAAGGCACAAGCAGAAGTTGATTTCTTACCTTGATAAATGCTTATCAAGACCCAGATTAAAAACGTTTTGTATGACAACGGTCGTCCCTGGGTGGGGAAAAAAAAGTCAAAGCTCCATTGGGGTATTCTTTTATGAAAATTCACTTATTGATCAACTTAGAAATTACTAAGAGAACTGGAAGGTGCTTTGGAAAAAAAAAAGAAAATAAAACAAATCAAGCAACACTGAGGAAGTGCCCCTTTATCCTCATTTTTCTGGGTGCATGAAGGGGCTGTGGAAGCTCAGGGCTCCCCCAGCACAACCTGGCCCTCACTGCACACACAATTAATTCAGTGCAAAGATGCCTCAGGAGTTTAATCAGCATGAAATAGAAGATGTGTGTACACACACCGATGTGAATACATTAATACTGTATTTCTAGACACACACAAATCACCCTCATATTGAAGGCAGATAGATTTTAAAAAACCATCTCCAGCCAACACAGCTATACCAGCACAAAACCCCCTATGTTTAGACCAGGCCTAAGGATGGTTGAAGAATTAGTGGTTTATGACATAAGAGACAACATCCAAGTGAAACCAGATGGAGACTTATTGAGGCTCTGGAAAAACAGGCTGTGCTTCTCAGAGTATCTGTTTAACAGGAATCCTTGAGGGAAAGGAGTTGGGGAAGACTCAGTCCACCCTTTCCTCCAACTAAGAAAGATGTTCCCAGGCTGCATACCCCAGCTATTCAAAACATTTTCCAGGGAGGAAGAAAAAAATTAAAAAGGAACCTAAGACAAGATCTACCTTCCTCATATTTCTATGATAAACATATAATAAAGTTTTCTTTGTTTAAGGAGAAGGACCTGACTCAGATGCTTTTGTAAAGTTACAAAAATGGCACAGCAAGCAAACATTTAGATCATGCTCCAGTCAAATTTCTACTGAAAAAACTCTGGGATAACCCCCTGCCTCCATCAAATGAGCATATCCCTTCCCCTCTTCCCTCTTCTGGCTTCAGGACAGTGCCAAATCCCCAACAATTTCTCTTTTCCCTTTATTATGGAACAAATTGGTAATATTAAATCCCTAGAATTTCCCACAGAATGGAACTTCTACTTGCCCAGCCGTTTTTAATAAATTGCATTTCACGCAGCATTCAATAAACAACTGCCAGGAATTCTGGTTCTATCTGTGGATTCAAATTTGACTTTAACAGAATTTTGCCTGAAAATGCCTGATAAAGTTCTGGATCTCCTGGCAATATATTTGACTTCACACATTTACAGTTTCAAATCAAGATGAGGATCTTGCCTTAAAGCAAAACACACAAACAAGAGTCTCACATACCTTAAGAAGATCTTTGTAGAGCTCTGGGTACAACATTGCAACTTCAGATTTCACATCCTTGTCCAGGACAAGAGAAAACACAGGAAACATGGTGTAAATTGTGGAGTACCTGGGAAGAAGGCAGGAGACCAGTAAATATCTCAGGTGGAGATGAGCAAACAAATGCTGGGCTCCAGAAAGGAAATACCATATCTTTTAAGTGCCCCATAAAGTACACATTATAAAAACTAGCAAATGGAGCACACCAGAATTTTGCAGGTAGGGAAAAGCCATCAGGATTGGCTTTTTGAGTGACTTTTGATCAGGAATGCTCATACACAAGTGACTGGGTCAAATACTGCAGTGGGTTCTTAATGGAGCCAAGGACTGACCTGTGCCCATCCCAAAGTCTGCTCTAGAGCTCAGGTCTGATTCTGTTTGCATCAGAAGGCAATGGAGATGAATTTGCTGGTTTTTAAATGATGTACTAAAATGTATAAGAAGTCATACTGGGATTACAGTTGCAATGCCCTGTTTCAAACAGTTTCTGGGCAGGAGCTAAGGTTGGGTTGTCTCTCTTCCTGGCACTGCCAGGAGCTGGGCACTGCCTCTCACTGCTGTGCAGGCATCAGCCCAGAAGAGCTGTCCCTCTGCTTTTACTGGGACCAAAGGAACATTCCTGGAGGATGGGCTGCTTCACAAACATGACAAACCATCCTGCTGGAAAGGTCTGTGCAAGTGTCTGCACTGGAAGGGGACAAGGCACACACCCAGCCCCTGAAGCAGTGCTGTGAGCAGAGTGGAGATGTGCATGGCTTGCATGTTAATCAGCCCAGAAGTGCTCACTGTGCAGAGGTTCTCCTCATTACCAGTAAAAAGTGAGCTCTTACCCAATGATGAGGAAGCCTTGGTAGAGAGGAACTGAAGCAAAGTAAAACACTGATGAGAACACAGCCTAGAAAAGAAATGAGCTTTTTAGGCACTGAGATACTGTGTAAAAACACACTCTGTTCAAACTGGAACATTCCTACAGCGGGTTCTCCCAACTCCTGATATGAAGACAGGCTAATGGATCAACCCTTTCTATTCCTTTGGAGCAGTTGCTGGCATTTGTCCAATACCAGGAATTTTCTCATGTGTTTTCATATCAAACTAACAACCTCAAGTCCTAACCCATGAACATTTTCAGGAGAAGAAACAGCAGCATTCCAAATGAGACACAGGACTTTTCCTTCATGATTTGGCTTCTCTACCTCTTTTGGAAAGCCCCTCCTGGCAGCCCATTTACCTGCATGGTGCTGATGCAGAGGCTCCTGTGGATCACAAACTGGCTGAGGGCTGCAGACCTCTTGTAGCTGTTCCTTCCATGGACCATGAGCAAACGACCCAGGTGCTTGAACTGAGTGATGGAGAAATCAGCTGCCAGCGATGCCTGCTTCCCTTCCTGGGAACAAGGGCAAGGAAAAGCACAGTGAGATCATTCAGCACTGGAAACAAAGAATATAATGTTATTATTGAGTTATCACTGACAGAATTTCCAGGAATATTTGCAGTATGTTAGGTGAGGGAGAGCACTGCCTCAGTACTTCTCCTTCCACTGTGGGTTTTAAGCAAAGAGCAAAAATATGAGAATTCCCATTTGAACCTTGGCCTCCAGTTCTAAGCAACCTCTGGATTCTGATTCACAACACACATGTTAACATGACACTCCTATCAAGTCAGTGCTGAACAAATTCTCAGTCTCAAAAGTTCACACAATTTTGGCTCACTGCAAGCAGAGTCTGTCTGCTGCTGCCAATCCAGTCCTGCAGCTCCACACAGCCCCAGGTGCAGGAATCAGAGCTCTAGCCCAGAGTTTGTTTTGCAAACCAATTTGAGCCATTTTTAATTGTGCATATAGGGTATATCTTCTCAGTGTAATTTTAACTCCAGCACTTGGAGCATCAAAAACCCCCAAAACTAACCAGGAGGGAACAAATTCAGGGATTCTGCCAAGAACCAAATAATGAACTTGAACTCCCTTTAACAGTAGTATCCTTTATAGCCAAATTATTTCTCATTATAGGGCTACTGGTCTGATGATGATTCTTGTGGGAGCTTGTTCCCTTTCTTGCACAAATATCTGAGGATTCATTTAAGAGTTGCCTGAAAACTGGCCATAGAAATTCTCATTAAAGATGAAGTAATCTCACCTTTCCTTCAACTCCAACACCACAGTCAGCCTCCTGAATCATGCTAACATCATTCCCTCCATCACCTGCAGGGCAGAGCACAAACAAAACCGGGAGTTAAGCAACAGGGGCAACCTGCAACCCCACCAAGGTCATCCGCACCACACTGGAATATTACAAGAAACACTTAACCCAGTCAACTAAAGCAAGATTTTTAAACAGAAATCATGAATTTAAGCTCTTAAGTTTTGTTTTAATAGACCCCCTCGATCAGTGATTGAGGTATCTCACTTGCAGGTGGTACCATTACAACTACAATGCTGAAACACAGCTCAGATTAACAGTGGCACTTCACACGATCAGGTCCAAGCTCTGCTTTGCAAAGATGCCACCTGAAAGGGTGACGAGGAGTTTCCACATGCAAAATTTCCATCATTTTCTCTACCACCCCACAAAACCACCGCTCCCAAAATCACCATTTCCAGGAGGTGTGAGATGGTGAGACTGTTCACTCCAAAACAAAAGGCAGCTGCCACTGTCCGTGTGCCTGCCCCTGGCTGTCACTCACCCACGGCACAGGTGAGCTTGCCCGTCCTCTCCTGCAGCAGCCGCACGATCTGCGCCTTCTGCGTGGGCGCGCAGCGGCAGCACACCACGGCAGGGCACTGGCACGCCAGCTCCATGAACTCGTACTCGTAGTACTTCAGGCACACCTGGGTTACACACAGCACACACCTGGGTTACACACAGCACACACACCTGGGTTACACACAGCACACCACGGCAGGGCACTGGCACGCCAGCTCCATGAACTCGTACTCGTAGTACTTCAGGCACACCTGGGTTACACACAGCACACACCTGGGTTACACACAGCACACACACCTGGGTTACACACAGCACACACCTGGGTTACACCTGCTCTGTGGGCACCAGCCTTCCTCCAGCCCGGGCTGTGGGGCTGGCCCTACTGATGCCTTGAGAGGCTAGCTAGAACAGAGGCTAGACAGCAGGGATTTCATAAACTGAACTATAAATAAGCCAAATAAATACTTTAATAAAGTAGGGATTTATTAAAAGGCCTTCAAAGCATACACCTTGGGCAGTATGAGACCCTGGCTGTGGCTCTGCCCAAGATGGACCCGAGATGGACCCTGAGTCACGAGTTTTCACAATTTTATAAGTTTTGGTCCATTTCCATACTGGGGTTAATTGTCTATTTCCTGTTCCAGGTTAAGCAGTTCCATCCTCCCAGTTTGCTCTCCTCCCTTCCCTGTGGTTTGCACTTTTTGGGCCTGGAGCTGCAATGGTGTCCTTGGTTCTGGGGCTGGAAAAGGATTGTTCTGTCTGACTGAACTGTGAGGAGAGCTGCTAACACTTTATATGAAGTTCAGAGTTACACAGTAATGCAGCACAGAGTCTGGGAAATATGAAAGCTAACACTTGAGGCATCAGTACCTCCAGCGAGTCCCCCGAGATGACCAGGGCACAGTCGTGCTTGCGGCGGAAGGCGTTCAGCTCCAGGTGGGCTTCTCCTCGGTTTGTCACCTGGGGGAGGACAGAACTGAGCAAGGTGTGCTCCACTGGGGTGAGAAAACAGCAAAGAGTCCCAGAGGGAACAAAAGTGGCACAGACAGGATAGGCAGCGCACAGAGTTAGGGCACGCAGTCACAGAAACAAAAACTCAGGGTAGAAAGCTGGGGCAAAAGAATAAAAATACCCTGCTGGAAAACAGTTGTGATCTCACAGCCCTCCTGTCCCAGAGTCTGGACCCCTCAGGACAGGGTCTGTGGGTGTTACTCACCAGTCTGAATATATGGATGTCCTGTGTCCGTGTCACCAGATGAGCGTTCTTGGCCGTACACGTGGCTGTCTCCAGCTTATCCCCTGTCAGCATCCACACCTAAAATCCAAACATTTCACATGTCAAGTGAAGCTTAACAACCACATCTGCAGGACCTCTGCAAGTACCACCTGCCCCTTCAGGCTTATAAAAGGACTGTTAAAACACACATACAAATTATTCTTCTAAAAAACCCCTATTTTAAAACACGCAAGAAAATTCTCACACTGAAAGAAAGCAAAGCTCTTACAGAGGCTGAGACACAAAGGAAGTTACAAACTCTGGGTAACATTTTTCCCACCTGCAATATTTCAAGATTCTGCTGATAAACCCACGAAATGCAAGTTAAAAAAATGTGTATTTGTGTGTTAATGTGTCCCTCCCCAGCCATTTCTCAACCTGGCCCTGCTGCAGAAAGATCCCTCCTGGCCCAGCCTGAAATGTGGATGATGCAACTGGGGTTAGCTCAGTGCTGATGTGTACGTCTGGAACACACTAACTTGGTTGAGGTTTTTTTTAGATTTTTTTTTTTTTTAAATCTACACTGCTCCTTTTATTTTGTGCTGGTGAGGGGAGGGAGTTAGAAAGCAATGTCAGCAGCAATGGCTGGGAATTCCTTCTCCAGTGTAAATATATCACAGTGAGTTTGGTTTTTTCCACTGGTGTTTTTATTCTTTCAAGTCACTGCCCAAGAATATTTAATGAAAAATACAAGAACCTTAAGAAAATCCCAAAACATCAACAAAAAACCTCACACAAAGACTCATTCATTTGTTAAATAATCTGAGGTTGGAAAGAGATTTGATCCTAACAAGACAGTCCCTGTCATGACTGCAAGACCCCTCCACTCTGGATTTACTCCTCACATGCAATGCCCTGATGAACACTGCAGTGCAAGGGGTGCTCAGCACATCCCACACTTCCACTCCAGCTCCAGCCCCAGCTCCAGCCAAGGTGAGAGAAAGGGAAGCAGGAAAACCCTTTGGAGTGCTGGGCCAGGACTCCAACATCACTGAGGAGCTCTGATTCCCCTGGTCTCGCTTCTCTGCTGAAGTCTCTGTTGTTTACAGGGGTGGCCCCAAACAAAAAGCACTTTTGGAAGCTCATCCCAAGTGTTGAATTCCTTGTCCTACCTCACACACAGCCCTGTTTTGCATTCACAGCACAGCTTTGGATTTTTGCTCACTTTGCAACTTAAAGCAGAGAAACCACAACTAAGACCTTTCACCTACTTTTCTTACCCAAATCTGAATGTTTAAAACATTTTTTACCCCTTTTGCAAGGCTGACAAAGTTTTCAGAGACAGAACCTACACAGGCACCACAGCAGCTCCCTCACTGCTGAGCACAGCTCAGGCTGTAGGTGTGGAGTCACAGATGCCCAGAAAGCTGGGAAAAAAAAATCCAGTCCCTGATTCTCTTGGCTCAGACTCCCCTCTAGTGGCTACTGAAATGTGGATATCCTCAGCTCCAAGCCCAGCACGGGGGTTCATGCACCACAAAGCAAACACAGCCCCAAACCTGCCTTGTTTCATGCACTCCCTGAAAGAAGAACTGCCCCAAAATCTCCTGTTGGACCCCCCCTCATGCCCACACGATTCCTTTCTGTGCTGGAGGAGCCAGAGCACGTGAGGGACTGAAAAGCACAAGAGGTGCCACACTCATGTGTTAAGATTCACCACCTGCAGCACGTTCTGTTCCCAAAGTGATGTTTAAAACCCTCACAGGGCTCCCCAACTTTTAATTCACAGCCCGTGGGACAGTGCCACACGCTCCAGAGGGCTCAGTGCTCCTGCTGGAGCACCCCTGGCTTAGGGAGACCTTAATGCCAGCGTTCCTCAGCGTCTCCAGCGTGGGCCTGACGTCTGTCTGCAGCTGATCCTCCACCCCAGTGAGACACAGCAGCTCCATCTCCATCTCCAGGCTCTCGATCACCGTGGCCACTTTCAGGGAGCGGTCGTGTACGCTCAGCTTGGCCTGGACGTAGCGTGCCTGGGGACAGAGCACAGCCAGGCTGCCTTTGGGGACAGAGCACAGCCAGGCTGCCTTTGGGGACA
>VYZP01074116.1:8830-33601 GCA_013400635.1 Hypocryptadius cinnamomeus | reverse complement strand
AGCACAGCCAGGCTGGCTTTGGGGACACACAGCACAGCCAGGCTGGCTTTGGGGACACACGGCACAGCCAGGCTGGCTTTGGGGGGACAGAGCACAGCCAGGCTGGCTTTGGGGACACACAGCACAGCCAGGCTGGCTTTGGGGACACACAGCACAGCCAGGCTGGCTTTGGGGACACACGGCACAGCCAGGCTGGCTCTGGGGACACACGGCACAGCCAGGCTGGCTTTGGGGACACACGGCACAGCCAGCTCCAGGGGGAAGCAGCCAGCCTCCCTCTGTGGCCTTCCACCTGCTCCAGGGAAAGGTGTCCCCGTGCACAGCTTGGAACCACATTCTCTTTAAGGTGCCCTCCAACCCAGGCAATTCTGGTTCCATGATTCAGAGGAGGAACCTGCAAGGGGTGGTGAGCTTGAGGTGGCAAGTGCCTCAGGGAGCTGCTGCAGTTTTGTCCCTGGGCAGTTCCAGGTGGGCAGCACAGGGCACACAGAGGCACAGCAGCTGCTGGAGTGGTACCTGCAGAGCCTGCAAGCAGCCCCCTGCCACCAAAGGCAACACTTCCAGAAACAATGGCACCACAGAACCCTAAGCAGTTGCACCACTTACTTCAAAGTCTTGATACTGCTCTTCTGTCAGAGACTTCTTGGCCACGACAAGAACCCTCAGGCCTTCCCGAGCCATGTTACCACACTGCAAAGAAAGATCACATTGTAAACCATAAACTGCACTGAAATGATTTATGCACAGCAGTGTGGAGATGGCAGTGTAAGATAGCAGGTTAAGAAAACACCCATCCCATTTGAGCAACCCCAGTGAGTCTGCAATATCTGATAAAGTGCATGATAAACTCAAGAGGAAGGAGGGGATCTGCAGTGGTTGGTGACCTAGCCCAGTGATCAGGAAGAAAAATGTCCTCTCTGCTACACCAGGGGCAAAAACAACCCCACTGATTAGATTTTCTCTGTGTCTAAGTAAAAGGGCACAAGCCTGTGATTTGTAGACTTCACACCTTTGGCAACCAACTCTTTAAAATAAGACCAAGACATTACTATTTCTCTGAATACCAGAGAATCAGTAAGTGAAGCTACTCTTGAGGATGCCCCTGGATCCTTGGCAGTGCCCAAGGCCAGGCTGGACAGGGCTTGGAGCAGCCTGGGACAGTGGAAGGTGTCCCTGCCATGGCAGGGGGTGCAATGGGATGAAATTCCAAACCATTCTGGGATTCCATGAACCCTGTGCCACCATTACTGCAAACCTGACAAACACACCCCAGTACAAAGCTGCCAAATGTAGTTTTGAAATCAGACCCTTCAGGCTTAAACAGATTCAAACACAGAATCAAGCCCAGGATAAATCTGGTGAGTGTCAATCAGTTTTGAGCCAAACCCATTTCATTCCCAGGACTTATTCTACATGAAACACGCTGAACTCGCCACTGCCGCCCTTGCTCCTGTGGATGTATCTGGCTGAGGACTAATCCAAGGAACTGCCAGGGTCAGAACCTTCTGGCTGCAGACATTCAGCAGTGAGTTAGAGATGTGAGCCCTGCTGCAGTGGCCTGGAGCAGAGCAGCAGGAGCAGAGCAGGGCAGCACCTCCCGTACCTCCTCCTCCAGCCAGTCGTTGTACTGCACGATGCCAGCCATCACCACGTCTGCCCCCTTCATGTAGAACGTGATCTCTCCTGTGGATTCATCCTGCAGACACAGCACAGCAGTCTCAGCTGGGGCAGCACTCACAGATCTGGGGGGGCCTTGCAAAGTGAGCCATGAATTCTCAGTGCAGCAGGCACAGAATTGTCTGCTCTGGGGCGGGTGAAGGGCCACCAGCTCAGCTTCTTGTCTGGGGCCAGGAGGAGATGCCTACTCAATTGCAACTCAGCTCCTCACAGCAGGAATTCATGCTTTAGACAAGGGGGATCAGCTTTTTAATCAGCATCTCCACACAGACAGCCCCTCCCAGCCCTGACTGCCTGTGCCTCCAGAACAACCTCGAGCCCTCACCTTGAAACCTGACTCCCTGCTTACCTGAAACAACAGAGCAGATGCACAAAGCTCAGCAGAGTAAAAATCACTCTGATTTACCTGCTCTGTTACACCATATGGAATAAGCATCATTAGAGCTCATGCTTGCCACAGAAAGCTTAGATTGCTGCCTGCCTTACCTGATACAAGGAGTTTATAGGCTGCAAGCAAAGCATATTTACATTACCACAAATTAAAAAGTCCCTTCTAAGCAGGCAGATACGTAAGGAGGCCACAGCTCTGAGTACTACAAGCTAATGGAAACTGTGGCAATTTCCTCAATGGAGACAAAACTATGAGTAAGGAACAAACTGCTTCTTAAACTGAGACAGCCACCAGGGATAGGAGGAAAACAAACTTAAAATGCAAAACCAAAAAGCCCAGAAAGGTGTGAAATAAACAGCTGTGAATGAAGGGACCAAAGAACTTTAGGAATAAGAAAAATGAAAGAAAAGCAAAGTGGACACTTCATTCTCTCACCTAATATTTGGGTCAGTCTATTCCACTGTTACAGAAATTAGTGGTGGAGGCTCTCACTCATGAATAGGTTAAAAGCCCCAGGTTCTGTGGCACTGGCAAAGCAGAGTTTAAATCCATAGCAAAAAAAGAAAAATTGGAAAAAATGCAGCACCTGATGTGGACACTAAAACTGCAAAGAAATAAAATGTCATTGCTGAGGAAATGAAGAAGTAGCCAAGGATAATGAAGCTCCTTTGCTGACTATCTCTGCCAAGCCCACAGAGATGTTCACAAGGAAGATGCTCATAATTGAGCCCAAGTGTGGTTTTCCATGTCCTGGAACATGCAGCCCTCACAGAGAGATACACATCCCACATCCCCAGAGGAAAACGGGTGTCACTCTTCCAAACAACCAGAATCTGCTTAAATAAAACACACCACTTCTGGCAGTAGCCAAAGGTAAAGGTTTATCTATGAAATTATTTGATTAAAGAGTGTCTAACAACATCTCTGTAGGAAACTGAATAAAGACTGCACTTCCCGTGCTGCAGAGCTGGCTTAAGATAGTTTAGATTTTTTGTCCAATATAAATACTGTATCAGCTATCTCCTTGCATTAGTCATTTCCTCTGCCCGAGTTCAGGAGGAGGTTAGTGCGTTCTCAGATCATGGCAAGATCACTCTATAAATCTGCACACAGATTTGCCAGTTACATTGTTTTGGGGAAGCATCTTTTTCCACCATGGTCTGCCTCTGGCCACGGTTCAAAGGCTCCTTTCAATTCCAGATATGACAATAGCACTATCTCTGCTCTACAACAAAGATCATTCCACATGGGTAAGGGGAAAAAAACAAAGAAAACGAAGAATGGAAAATATTGTGGTCAAACAAACAGGCCTTCTTCAAAGAGGAAGATAAGTCAGTGCACACTATGGTGAGGAGGCTGCTTGGGTAGAACAGGATTTCTTAGAACTGAAATAATCAGGTACAGAAATGACAGTTGAGTGCAAGGAAACACTCAAATATTATAAAAATATCCCAAAGCAGGCAACATCTGCAACCTGTTTCCACTATTAACTATTGCTTTATTTCCTAGAAGCTGTGTTGGAGGAGATCTTTCCTAGGGGCACAGCAGACAGGATGTGCAGGGGGATGCTGCCTGCAGGGACAGCACTGCTGAGCTGACACTGGAACTGCTCACACTCTGTCCCCAGGCTGGGCAGGAAGCCTGGCAAAATTCTCACAGGGCTCCCAAAAGTTGCAGTTTGTAAGGACAGGCAACACCTGTGCAGGTGAGCAGGAATGTTTCCTTTGGGCTCTGCTCACTGCAGGGCTGGGTGCAGCTTCATCTCCCTCCCTGGGTGTATTTTCTTCTGGATGCTTCATGCTGCTCTCCCTCCCCCTATTTCTGTTTTTTAAACAAGCTGCACAATTTGGGAGATGCACTGAAAAGGTGAACACCCCTCAAGCTGTGGATCAAACCAAATGGAGTGCCTACACAATCACACATAAATGTTTAATTAAAGCAAATTTTACTTAACTATCTATTTATAAATGCCTTTTTTTTTTTTTTAATGGAAATTAAAATCCTGTTTGAATATACTATTTTGGAATATACAGAAATGTGGCAAAGTAATACCCAGGCAGTCAAGGTCTGCTAGTCAACCCTAATTCTGCACAGGGCACACCCAGAGCTGATTTTAGTGGCTTGGAGCAGCTGAATGGCTACAAAATAAAGACAATTCACAGAGAGGGAGCAATGCCTCTTTGAAGGTATTTACAGTCAGGATCTAGGCCTGATGTTGCTCCCACTGACCACAAGTGGGAGTTTTGCTGGTTTTGCCTAAAATACAAATGGCAAAATCTAAACAGAGAAATACAAACTAGAAACCTTTTTATTTCTGGCTGGGGAGAAGATAAATAATA
The DNA here is from genome assembly GCA_013400635.1 of Hypocryptadius cinnamomeus. NCBI lineage: Eukaryota > Metazoa > Chordata > Aves > Passeriformes > Zosteropidae > Hypocryptadius > Hypocryptadius cinnamomeus. Next base: position 29,194 of record VYZP01074116.1, on the reverse strand, counting down.
GGTAATTTAAAAGCAAAAAACTTCAAATCAAAAAAGGGAAAAGAAAAAGGAGCACTCTTATACTTATGATAAGAAAATTTCAGGGCATTCACTTCTGTTGAGCATAAAACCACAATTTAATGAAGCTGTCTTTGATGGTTTGTCCACCTCTTATACCTTTGATAAAATAGCATTCCATCAAAAGCTTGCACTTGCAATAAAAGCAATGGGGAGGGAGGTTCTTTATTCCTCCCTCTTCTATTGATAATATTTCTATTCTAGGTCAGGCAAAGATTGCCCAGAGTCTCCACATAATTTTCATTATAGAAGTAATTAATCTGACGAATTTACCCTTGCTGCACTGGATACACACTGCACTTGTTGCAGGTATCCCCTGCAGCACAAGGTATTTCTGGGAACACTCAGTGTCTGTTCAATGCACCCTGTGGCTCTCTGAACTCCCAGATTAAGCACAGTGATTACTTTGTACCAGCTCAGCCTCTCAGCTCCCTTCCCCTGCCATCCCCGCTCTTGGCCACGTGTTCCTGTTCCAGAGCCTTCCAAGTGTTCCACCTCGTGCTGCCCAGGGAGGGAGTGAATTGCCTTGCTGATACCCCAGCCCTGGCTGGCTGCCCTGCTGTGCTCTGGTGACACCTCTGAGCAGGAGGCCAGCCCAGGTGCCCCCCAGGTGCCCCAGGTGTGGCTGTCCCCAGGTGTGGCTGTCCCCAGGCAGCCCTTACCCGCACGATGATGCCCATGCGCTTGCTCTCGTAGGTGAAGGGGAAGATCTGCAGGATGGTGAAGTTGAGGATGTGCCCCCCTGGGCTCCTCAGCTGCACTGAGGACTGGTCTCTGCCCACCAGGGTCAGGCCCACGCTCTCTGTCCACTGCACCAGGGCCACCTGAGAGGAGAAGGGCACGGTGAGGGATCGTGCCACACCTCCCGAGGGGAGGGATTGCAGGTGGCTGCAGAGAATTCACCAGTCATTAATTCACGAGTCATTAATTCATCAGTCATTAATTCACCAGTCATTATCAGTGCTATCAGATCCACTGACAAACACAGGTGCTCCTCCATGGCTTTCCCCATTCAGACCCTTCCTGCCAGGCTTTGGGCAGCCCAGCCATGTCTGATGCTGCTGTGGCACTGCCCACGTGTCTGTGGTCACCTCCTGCCCTTGACTGCCACGTTCCACTGGACACCAGGAATCTCCCCACAGAAAGGGTGCTCAGGCCTTGGCAGGGGCTGCCCAGGGAGGGTTGGAGTGCCCATCCCTGCAGGTGTCCAAGGAATTCCTGGAGGTGGCACTCAGTGCTCTGGCTGGGGACAAGGTGGGCACTTGGCACAGCTGGGACTCAATGCACTGGGAGGGCTTTTCCAATCTAAATGATTCCATGACTTCATTCCAAAGGACAACCCTCAGCAAGGGGCAGGCACTGGAATCCTCCACCCAGCCCTAGGGAGCCCAAACCTCGTAGGCACATCAGGGAAACCCCTTTACAAACACCTACTTTTGGAAAGAGCTATTTCCCACCTTGTTGTCTATGAAATTAAGAATTCAAAATGACACATTCACCCTGCATTTCCAATTTCAAAGCCAGAGACACTAATGCAGCACATTAAAAATTCATATTAAAAAAACCCAAACAAAATGAGCTCTGTGGTATTCTCTGTGTGTTCAGTAGTAACAGCTCATCAACAAATTTCAACAATTTTGCAATGATCAGCAAGACAGCTGAAGGCTGGCTCAGACATTTCTTAGCAGACAACCCTTCTCCCTAAACATTAAAAAAACAAAAAAAACCACTCCCCAAAAACCCCAGATTGTTCAAGGTTTAACTGAACTGAGATGGGCACCATTTTGATTGCAGCCTCTACTATTTCAGGACCTACAAAACTGAGTTCTCTGCAAGCTTTCAGAAGACCAAAGCCTTTATTTTGCTTCCCTGAGAATGCCCCAGAGTGCCCAGCTCAGCTGACACATCCATCTCAGCCTGAGCTTGCTGAGATTTAACTCCAGAAGCTGTCTGGGCAGTAACAGATGGAGCAGCAGCTGACACGAGCCCATCTATCACTGGCCCCCAGAAAGGATCAAGGGATACTTTCCCTAAACAGAATGAAATACTGGAAGTGTTTTACAGTGACATTTTCAAAGGCACAAGAGTGCTGGGCACATGGTTGCTGTCGACTTGAAGGTTAATTATCCCTTCTGCCTTCCAGGTTCTGCCTCTACTGCCTCAAGCGACCACAAATACCTCAGTTAAAAATGAAACTGATTTTGGGAAAATTACATACAAGAGATACAAATAAAATCAGAACCTGTAAATGCTTGCACTGAGTAGAGATTTTATTAATGCATTGATACAATTGGGACTAACTGAAGAAGCTTTTGTGAACTCGGCTCCTTTTCATCCAAAAGCATAAAAGAGAATCCTAAACCAAACTTTTCCTTTCATAAACTAGTCTTAAATTGTCAGATTAAAAAAAAAAAAAAAATCGAGTTGGCTTTGCCTTGAAAGACCTTTAAGTCAATTTGAATCAATATTTGGCTTAATATTAACGAGTTTGTGCAGGCTTACTCACAAAGATTATGACAAATCAAAGGCTCTTTCAAGCTTATCTTTCTCGAAAGTTTCTTCAAGCCATGCTCAGTGCATTAAAGTCTGCAGTTAGATAATCTTCCTAGCAGCCTCCCAGAGCAGAGATGGAGCTTGGCTTTCTGATACTCTGGTTAATAAATAATGATTGGGAATTATTCCCAGCATGATGCTGCGTGACGTTCAGCGTGTGCAGCCCTGGCTGTTCTGCCTGTGTTGGTGAGCAGAGGTACAAACCTCTGCTCCAGCTCAGCCTGTTAAAGATCTCCTGAGCACAGACACCTCCTCCCTCCTTCCCTGCCAGCATAGAGGCACAAACCTCTGCTCCAGCTCAGCCTGTTAAAGATCTCTGCACAGACACATCTTCCCTTCTTCCCTGCCAGCATAGAGGTACAAACCTCTGCTCCAGCTCAGCCTGTTAAAGATCTCCTGAGCACAGACACCTCTTCCCTCCTTCCCTGCCAGCATAGAGGTACAAACCTCTGCTCCAGCTCAGCCTGTTAAAGATTTCCTGAGCACAGACACCTCCTCCCTCCTTCCCTGCCAGCATAGAGGCACAAACCTCTGCTCCAGCTCAGCCTGTTAAAGATCTCCTGAGCACAGACACATCTTCTCTTCTTCCCTGCCAGCATCTCACTGCCATCCCATACAGCTCTGGAAGCAAAGCCTCGTGCAGAGGCACAAATGGATGAGCAGCACGTGGGAGGTGGCACCAGGGGACACCAGCACCCACGGCACCAGAAGCACTGACAGCTCTTCTGGCAGTGTCTGGGCACTGGGCTGGGATGGGGAGCACATCCCAGCTCCAGGTCACACAGAACAGGTTCGCTCTGCCCCCTGCAAGCACGTAACTCAAGGTGCTCTCAACCACAGCAGAAAGGTGAGAAATATTCAAGATGCAGAAGTGTATTTACAACTTACAGGAAGGAGAATTAAAAGCAGGCTTGAAATCCCTCGAACACCTTAAAGGGAGCCCATGCTCACTGATGAGGGAAATCAATGACGTCCCTGCCAGCAGTTGCAGCTCCAGCCAGGCCAGGCCTGACACAGATCTGAGCATTTCAAAGCACAGCAGCCCCAGCAGCCCAGCACAGCACCCTCCAACTTTGCTCTCCCTGACAATTAAATTACCCAAGCCACCACTGAAGTGAATATCGACTAATAAATTTCATTCTAAAGAGACAAATTGATCCTTGTGTGCCATGAGCTGCTCTGCAGGGTCCCCTCTGGGTTGCCTAGGCAGGCAGACAGCAGGCAGAGACCAATTGATCCCACACCCTTTCATGTCCTGGCAGCTGCCGCCCTTGTCAGGGTTAAAGACTGTTTGCCCAGGAATCCCAGGCCCTCTTATCTCTGATCAGATTATATCTATTTCATTTCCCCTGTTAGTTACTGTATGGCTACAACTGACAACTGGCTCGCAGAGCCCCAAGGCTGTAACTGATATCTGAATAAAGATACTTCAAGACTTCTAAATGGCAGCGTGCACAGGAAACAAATTTAGGAAATCCTGCTTTCTGTTACAGGAAATGAATCCTATGCCAACTGGTAGAAATTACCCTTGCTGTTAAAGTAAAGAGAATACAAGTTTTTGTACTCATTTCATAAACTGACCTTCCCTGCCATGGCAATATTTTATTGATATAGGATTTCAAAGGCTGGCTTTAACAGGAGTCCAAAGCCATTCCCCTACAGGGAATGTTATTTAACAGCATTACTCCCTTCTCAAGGGCTCCACTTGTGTAGCTCCTGCATTTTGTACCATCTAGGATGACATACAGAGCACGGCTAAATAATATTTGTATATCCAAGAACTACAGACAAGATTTCCTCAGTGCAGCAAAGCATATCTGATTTCTGAACCTGCTGTAATTCTCTACTTAAGATATCACAAGAAAGGAAAAAAGAATTTAAACAATAATCTTGGAAGGATTAGTTATCATGCTATAGTAAAACAAATAAACAATATCCCCTGGGTATTTCAGACAAATTGCTGTGTAAATATTTTAAAGACAGAACAGTATAAAGAGTAAAAGAAAAATCACTGACTTCACTATATACCACAGTATATATGTAAATAAACAGAAATCTGTGCAAAACTAGCCTGTAAATGTTTTAGGAGAAAAAAAAAACCTTAGATGCAGATCACAAAACTGACCATCTGGAAATCATTCAGAACTCATTTCAGTGCAAAGGCGGTTGCTTTCTGTACACTGCCTTTTGAGGGGAGAGCAACCCTGCCCCAGCCCGTGTGGGACAGACACGCACAGCCTGCCCAGGGAGGAGGTGCTGCTGGCACCTCACTGCAGCCCAGCTGTGCAGGGGGCACAGCAGAAATGCAGCCTCTGCATAATGCACAGAAGAAAATGAAAGTATATAAATACATATGAAACAAATGAATTGCCTACCTGGGGAGAAAAACACTATAGGGAATATTTGGAATGTATGTAAATGTGCAAACCAGCTCTGTGCCAGTCCTTCAGCAGCACAACAGCCCCAAAATCCTCACTCAGCTGGGCTTCCAACGAGTACCTTGAATTCCATGCAAAGCATTTCTCTAGCAATGAGGCAAGCCAGCTTCTCTTCTGATGGCAAAGGTGGGAAGGTTATTATCAGAGGCAAAGCTGGTTTGTCTGAGGCAGTACATGGAAGAGCCCTTTGAATGTAGTCAAAAGGGTGGTTTGATCTCACACTGTCAGTGAGATTCTCAGGGGAAATCTCAAACTTCAATGTCTCTCCAGCACAGAGCAAATGTAATTATACAAATTAATAGAAAGCAAAATGTGTTACTTTTGTTGCACTGAAAGGTGTATCCAAGAAGCCTAACCAATATATGAAACCACATTTTATTCCTCCTGTCTTTGTCACAGAAGGAAACAACACTATAATTACATTTCCCAGATTTTGCAGGGGGTGGCAAACAGCACTTAAACTGTAAGTGCTGTATTGAACCTGATCTCCTAAATGCTCAGTAAAAGTCTCCAGTGAGGGTCTGGAGAGCTCCAAAGCTTCTCCCCGCTGTGCCACCTGCACAGCCCTGGCTGCACTGGGTGCTGGCAGAGAATGGCAGGGCCCAGCTGTGCTCTCCAATAAACATTGCACTTCACTCCCTCCCCAGAACTACCCTGGGCACTGGCTCTGCCCACCTGCATGTGGGATGTGCCATGGTGATTTCCAGCGATTTCCAGCTTTTCCCTGCTCTGGAAGGTCACTCACCCCGCAGAGCTGAGCTGAGGGAGCATTCCAACCCTCTTCCACAAGCTGTCCTTCCCCAGACAAGATAAGACTGCTCATAATTTACCAAACGTGGTCAAAGGGATTCCCACAGTTGAAATGAAAAATACACCCAGGACAAAAGGTCCAGAAACAGGGACAAAATTCTGTGATGCAGAAGCTGACAGAACAGCCAGATAGCAGCCTGTAGCTTCAGGCAGAGAGGCAGAACAGCTGAGAGGGCACTTACAGCCTATTCAGAGCAACAAACACATTACAATATCATCCCCATCGCTAGCCCCGAGCCCTTCCCCCGAGTAACCACGGGTTTTTTGCAGCCAGCAGGGTCACACGGATGCTCTGAGGGCCCTGGACTGACCTCGTCGGGGCTGGAGGCCTGGTACACCCTGCAGGAGTCCTCGTAGTGGCGCTCGGCCTCGGCCTGGTCGGTGACGCCGTTGGACTCGTAGACGGGGGTGACGTTGTGGCACAGCGCGATGGCCTTGACGGCCTCGTGCACGCGGCTGCTCATGGTGCGCCGCACCTTGGTGGCCAGGGACAGCCCCTTCACGGCCGGGGGGTCCTGCGGCTGCTGGGGGACAGGGGACAACACAACACGCTCTTACTGGGGGGAAAAGTGACATTTGGGTTCCATTTGTGCAGACTGTGCAGGCCCGTGTCCCCACAAACCAGGCACGCTCTTCCCACCCCCTCACTCAGGCCACCCTGGGAACACCCCAGTGCAGCTCAGCTCCTGGAGCATTCTCCTGAAGGGCCTCAAAAGATTCAAGTTTTGGGACAGTACACCAAGGAAAAGCCCTGGAGCATTCTCCTGAAGGGCCTCAAAAGATTCAAGTTTTGGGACAGTACACCAAGGAAAAGCCCTGGAGCATTCTCCTGAAAGGCCCCAAAAGACTGAAGTTTTGGGACAGTATACCAAGGAAAAGCCCTGGAGCATTCTCCTGAAAGGCCCCAAAAGATTCAAGTTCTGGGACAGTACACCAAGAAAAAGCCCTGGAGCATTCTCCTGAAAGGCCCCAAAAAATTCAAGTTTTGGGACAGTACACCAAGAAAAAGCCCTGGAGCATTCTCCTGAAGGGCCCCAAAAGATTGAAGTTTTGGGACAGTACACCAAGGAAAAGCCCTGGAGCATTCTCCTGAAGGGCCCCAAAAGATTCAAGTTTTGGGACAGTACACCAAGAAAAAGCCCCTTTGCTGCAAATCCACCAAAGAGGCACACCCCAGCCTCAAAAGACTCAGCGAAACCACTTTTCTACTCCACAAAGGACCAGTGGTTTGGGAAATTTAGAGTAACTTGGGTTTCATGTGCAAGAGAATATAATTAGTGAAAACACAAAACAGATGACTAGTATGGAGCTAGAAAATCTTAATTACATTCATTTATTTTTTAATACTATTTTTAGTATCAAAATGGGAGTCTTCAGATAATTGCACAATTACTAAATTATCCCAGTTGAAGAAGGGACACACAGTGATCCAGTTTCCTGCTCTGTTAACCTTTAGTGTCAAGAGGACAAAAGTTTCACTTCCAGGTCAAAGGGCCACAACATGGTAAAAATAAGAGCAAAGAATAAGAACTACAGTTCAAAATGAATCATTGCCAGCAAATGCTTCTCATTATAAGGAATCTCACTTGGTAATTATGAAAGTTTTATGAGACATATATCCATTACCAGGGTAATTCCACATGTTATTTTCCACACTAGTGATTAGGACCCATGAGATCTTCAAATTTAGTATCACTGCTCATCAGCACTGCTGCCAAAATCCAACAGCAAACCCTCAGCAGAAGTGCACTCAGTCACTGCTCACACACTGGACTAGTCAGTCACCCAAATGCTCCTGACAAATACTGGGCACTTCGGCAAATAATTAATCAGTAGTCAAGTTTTCTCTAGAGATTCAGTATAAAATGAAGGTAAATAAAGCTGAAGTCTGGGGCTTTGTGATTTGGGGATTTTTTGTTTTATGGGTTTTTTTTTTAAATACAGTTCTGTCTCTTAAGGGTCTCAACACCAAGAGAAGAACTAAATGCTAGGAAGGAGAAAGAAAAGAGATAGCTGGATATCTAAATAAAAGTTATTTTAGACTCAGACCTCAGCAACAGGACACATTTGCACGTGATGTGAAACAACCCACAGAACATAACGAGCAATCATAACCTTATTTATTAATGAAGCACCCAGCGACCTTCAGGCTTTCCCAAAAGCAGCTCATCAGCAGATCCCTACCACATGAATTCACCACTGGCCCAGTGCTGTGGAGTTTTGGGCCCAGGGAATGCAGCTGGTTGTACCTGGGTGTAAATGCTGAATATGTGGCTCTGCACCTCGTCCATGGAGTCCAGGCCGTAGGCCACCGTTCCCAGGTGGAGTCTCTTGAAAACCATCTCGTTCTGGGTGAGAGTCCCTGGCAAAACAGCACCATGGAGTGGGAACAACACCCCCTGCCCAGCACACCTCCTGTCCCTGCTGTGCCTCGAGCACAGACACCTGAACGTGGGCCAGCAGCTGAACCTGTCACTGCACCACTCCCAGCACAGCCAGGGCTGGCAAAAAACCCAAAATCACAGACCTGAGGGTCTTCTCCTCCTCCTACAGACCCCTACTTCTCCTGGGAAGTAGGGGTCTATAAATAACAATGAGATTCACCCCACAGTCAGTGCCAGCAGGAGCTGCAGGCATAGTTCTGGTCCCACTGGAACCAAAAACAATGGAAACTACTTCAGTGGGACCAGGATTTAATGTCAGACCAAGCTTTTCATCACAGCTCAGGCCTTCAATTCAAGCTCAGCTTCAAAAGTGTAAGGGCAGCAGCAGACAGCTTCTGCCTATATATGTAAGTTATCCTGACCTGGCTTTGAAAACTAGCTCTAAAAAGTTGATTTTAATTTTATTTTTACCCTCAGCTTTTTTTGTAATAGTGTGCTTTAAGTATTCCTTCAAGTAGCATAATATTCCTGTCCTACCTTATAGCACATTCAGAACAAAAAGGAGCAGAACATTTTTTCAAAAACTGATTAAATCATATTGTCAGAATGACAGGAAATGCATATTTCTTCCAGTCCAAAGAAATCTCACATTATCCTCTTTTCCTGGCCAAAAACATAACAGAATCCAAACAACATGCCATGACTCAAAGCTGTATTTTCTGCCCCAGTACCTGTTTTGTCTGTAAGCAAATAGGAAATCCTCCCCAGCTGCTCAGGGATGGTGCTGGACCGAACCACAGTGCCAGGGATTTTGGAATCTCTGCGGATCACCCAGCTGTACACAATCTTCCCCATGTCCAGATTCACACGCAAACTGCACAGGAGGAAGGAGAAAAAGGAAAATAAAAAATATCACCAGGTAAACTTTGGAAAGAATCCTTGTGCACTGCCACAGTGCAATGAAAAGACAATGAGCTCCACAGTGAATGTGAGGCGCCAAAGGAGAGTTTCAGGAGAAATTCATTCAAAGTCAGTGCTCTGGTGGCCAATGCAATTACACTGTGATTCAAAGACATGATAAAATCACAATGAGAAGAGCAGATATGATTTGAGGGGAAGGTGGACAGAGTAAGGACAGTGATGGACACCAGAGAGCAGATTAAAAATGGAACTGAAATGAATCCCAGTCCTGCACCCAAAGTAAGTTAGAAATCTACTTACTAATACAGTACAATTTAATATCAAAGTTTCATTGCCCTCTAAATGTATTCCCCTATATTCTGTATAAAACACCCTCCTTTTCCAGTTTTTGCTCTGTTCTTATCACACTAACCAGGTATTCCAAACACCGAGAGAAGGGAATGTAAATGCCTAATCCACAGCCTGAGCCAGCAAATGGGTTAATAAATTGAACAAATTCAGCAGAAACTACAAAGCAATTCTTATATTTTAACTTCATTTCTACTTCTGGCCTTGCTGAGCTGTGAGATGAGGAACAGGTAAGAGCTCAGGTGCCCCAGGAAGCAGTGCTGTGCTGTGCTGGGAGCATTCCCAGCTGTCCCCTCACCTGATGGGAATGATGTTTGAGAACAGCAGCAGGAACCTGATGATCTGCAGGTACCAACGGCCTGCAAAGTGCTGAAGGGCCACCATGACCAGGGACACCACCACCAGAGCCCCAAATAGGATCTTGGTGAGGCAGTTCACCTCCAGATCAAAGAGGCCAATCTAGAAGAGCAGGAGAGAGAGATTTCAGGCACGCAGATGAAGGTGTCAGCCCAGTGCAATATTCACAAAGGAAGTGAGCTGCCACTCCATCCAAAGAGCCATTCCCACTAGTCAGCTCCTCTTCTTTTAAAACACTACAAACATATTTAAATTTATAATCAATGCTCTTGCCAGCTTATTAAATGAGATTTCCATCCCTCAGAAGCTCAGCAGAGGATGCAGAGGTGTGAGAGGCTCACGCTGCCAAAAGCTGTGTAAACATCCCTGCACCTTGTCTTAGCTGTGCTACGATGGAAGAATGCAGCCAAAGAAGCTTTTCTATTCTAACAGGGACTGTCTCATTATAAACATATAAAACAATGTTTGACAACCTTAAAAAAGTGAGAGGACACATGTATAATAGGATGAAAAAAATCAGGAGAAATAGGTTCTGTTCTGGTAACTATCTTAAATCACAGGCTGGAAAATATGGATTATTCCTATGAGGTTGTCCCTAGAGTGTGAACATAGAGCATTTGGAAGGATCTCCTTTTAAAAAATGATCTGTTTCATACCCTTGTTATCTATTACAAACCTGTTTCTTCACCATACCTTACTTCTTGGGTTGGAGGTGTTCATCACACTGCGCAGCTCCCTTCCCGTGTAGAGGACAACTCCCACCACAGTACCTGCACACACAAAGGTTTTCCCCATAAAAATACTTCTCAGGTGGAGAGCATTTTCAGCAGGCTGATTTCAGAAGCAACCAGAAATTCAAGAAGCTGGTATCTGCAACACAACACCTATGAAAACACAGACTGGAACAGGAAACATCCTCCCAGGCAGTAATTCAGTCTCAGGGCTGGACTTGATGCAGCATCACAGACTCCATCAGCTCATGGGAAGAGCAGCCAGCTCTGCTCTACCTTCCCTGACCCCCCTTTGATCCACTTGTCTCTCCAGACTATAAATAAAAGTGGGTAGGGATGGAGGATTTCTTGGTTTTCCTCCCACCACTTGGAATCCCACTTTGGTGCTGCCTTCCCCCAGACCTTCACTGCGTGTCAAAATTAAACCAGCTCTGGGCTAGGGTTATTTATTGGTAAAGGTTGAAACAATCAGAGCAAATCCAATGAATTCCAGAGCTCAAAGACAGAATTACCTTATTTTTAAATCTACAATACACTTTAAGTGTTTATCTAAATACTCTTCCTACCACAAAGTGAATCATACCAACTCCTACCTTCCTGGAACAGATGGAGCTGCTGGGAGCCCATCAGTGAATTTGAATGCTCTGTCCCACAGTTGCTAAAGAGCTGAGAGCAACAAAGTCCTCAATTTTCTTCTTGCAGAAACATAATTCAGTTCAGCACCATAAAACACAGGGTTTCTATGGGTTTTCTCCTAAAGACTTTGCAAAGAGCCATGAAGAAAAAGCTGTCTACCACCAACAGCTTAAAAGCTGCTATTGGCCAGTGTTACGAGTCTGCAAAAATGGAGAAAACCAACTCTAAAAAAAGCTCTACTGACAATACATTGCTACTTTATGCTCTACTGTTCCCCTGCTCTCTCTAATGATCAGAGTTTTAACAAGCTGCAGGTGACTTATTTTTAAATAAGGCTGATTCAAGAGAGGTGGTTTCTAAAAATATGCTGAGAAACATTCCTTTAAAAAAACACCCCCAAAAACAACAACAAATCCCTGGAGCCAGATGGCAGGTGGTGGTAAGACCATCACAATTCAGATCAGCAGATGGCACAGCTACTCCAAATCCACTGCAAACAGTCAGAGTCAGACCCAGCCCTCCTGCAGCAGATGGAGAAAGACACATTGCTCTGCTTCATCCTACAGGGGCTGCCCCAGTGAGATGGCACCACAACCCGACAGCTTCCACTCACAGCAGAAGAAAAATAATATCCACATTTTCTCCTAACAGAAATAACCTACAACATGCTATTTGTTATTACCACAGGAGAAACAAAATCCAGTATTGTATTGATAAGTCAGTCAAAATGAGAGGAAGCACCTGCCAGGACTAGAAGAAGCTTGAGGACACAGTGATCTGTGAAAAAGGAGTGTTTCTAGTCGGTTTATGGCCATTTCAAACAGACTCAATTGCATAAACCCTTTGAAATTATATTTGCAAATGCACTGTCAAGTCTCTCCATTTGACAAGTTTAACTCCAGAGCTGGACTCCAGAATTCCACTCTCCTCCAGCTACTGCCCAGCAAACACAGTGGGCAGGAGAGGAACAAGGCTTTTACTTTGACAAGCCTCTTCAGGGGGGCATTGATTAATCTCAGGCCTCAGGAGTTTATCGTACATATGAGTCAAAATCTGTCAAAGACTTGATTTTTTTCCTTTCTTAAGAGTATATAGGACAAACTCAATGGAAGCACTTACCTGGAAATCTTTCATCTCAGCTTCTGTTCCCAGAATCCATTTGACACCATTTCTGTTACAGATTAGGATGTCAATGTGCAGAGCAATTAAGTGCTATTCTGCTCCTAGATGCTAAAGAAGGGCCCCAAAGGCCACTCCACTTCTTTCTCATCTAGGAATGTCCAAGAGGCAATTAGATGTCAGCTCAGCTCCCCAGAGGTGTTAGGACAAGAGGGAAACCTCATTCCAACTGCTAATTTCTCCAACTGACAGAATTATTATTCCATCACAGAAATACCTTTAAAAATTGTTAACATATTCCCTTAAAAACAATTTTACATAGGCCTCCACCTTACCTGATGCAATCACTGTGCTGGCCCACAGGGTGTTTTCTATGCTTAAACTTTCATTTACTGGAGGGTCACTGTCCTCCTACAATGGGAAAAAGAGAAAAATAAACAAACTTGTCAGTAATGGAAAAGAGCAGAGGATGAGAAGAACCCACAGAGGTGTTTGGGGAGGGATGCTGGGTGAGCTGGCAGAGGGATTTCTGATAGGATGGAGAATTTTCATAAACCCTGGTGACTCTCAGGTTGATTTCAGGCCCTGGCAGCAGACTCACCCTGGTGAAGGTGCCCACGAAGTTGTGTATGTCAATGTTGGGTTCTTCTGCGTAGACGTAGGAGCGGATTTGCAGCAGGTCCTACAAACAGACACATCCATCAGCCCTACCAGCTCCTATCAGCCAGCCACAGCTTAATAATGCACAGGAGTTTTACCAGAATACCTCACCAAGAGTTACTTGGCATGGTTTAGAATAGGAGTATCTTGATACCTACTGCAGCCCAGTAGGCCCTACTGCAGCCCAGAAAACACACCTGGGGTAGCAGTGCCCTGAGGGCATTTCCTGGGGTGACACCCGAGAGACTCCTGGGACTTATCTGTGCACCAGGAAAGAAACTGCAGCCTGAAAACAGGAGTGCAGCACCTGCAGGTTTTCAGGTAAAGCCTGTCACAGCTCCCAAGCTCAGAGTGCCAGGCAGTGCTCACAGAGGCCGTGGGCAGGCGCTGGGTGCAGGTGACGGGCAGCCGCAGCTTCCAGTCCGTCTCCCCGTCCAGCTGGTCCGTGCGCAGGAAGCAGGACCCTGGGGATGGGAACAGCAGTCAGGGATCCTGCCACCTCTGTCCTAGGCACACCTACAGCTACCTCATGGGATGGCTTCCCCTCTAGGACATGCACACCCTTCTTTCTCTGGAAACAGGGTCTGATTTACGTTTGCTAATAGTGGAACCATGACGTTCCTGCACCACATTCCTTTCCTTCCATGAGGCCAGAATTCTCTGTGCTATACTTTTCAAGACACTTGAAATGTTCCCATTAATCTGTTTTCTAACCCTCCTGATCAAACATTTCCTTATCCCACACTTAACAGAGCAAGCCTGAACAGTAAGTAAATATATCTAAAATGCAACCAGATTCATTTACCCTGGACTCAACCCCTACATTCTTTGATTAGCAAACAAAACTAGAGCATAACATCCTGAGAAGTGGTGGTCCATAAAACCACTTGAGTTCCCCCTCTCTCTAAAATTTTACTATTATCTATTTCTTTCACATTTCCAAAAGATAATTTTCTCCAAACAACCAGTGAAAGGTTAATGGCTATTTTGACAATTGGTTCCAGATGTTTACCATTCTTCTCCGACGTCCTCAGGAAGATCATGTCAGCAGGGACCCTCTGGTTCTGGGGGGAGAAGAAAGGCCATTATTGTGCAGCCAGCCCTGCACGCGTGTGCAGCCCCTTCCCCAGAGCAGCACAGGCACAAAGAGGATTCCTTTGTCAGCCTGGAGCCTGGGATTCCGTTTGCTTTGAATCCTGAACTCGCTTCCCTGCAGAATTCCAAGTGCACGATAATAACTGGTGCCAGCTCCCACTGACCAGACCCAAGGGTTAGGTTTACAAAAGGGCTGGAGAGTAATTCTAGAAGTATGAAGAAATGTTAAACTAGTGCTGGTTTCCTTTCAAGGAGTCCCATGTTAGCAGAAAGGCTGTATCTGGAATCTGAAGCTACCAAGTTTCTCATTTTGTACTGAGTGTTTTCATACTAATGGTTTTAGAGGTCACAGCTGCTTGCAGAGAGTGAGTGGGAAAACATAAAATCAGGGGATTAAAAAAACCACATCAAAAGTTGTACAAAGGGGGAAATGTACCTGTATATACCAGTACCTACAAACGGATCACTGGGTCTCCCAAAACTGCAATGCTTATACCCAAAGAAACACCTGGATGCTGCATTTGTTTCAGGTATTTAACCTGTGTCCAACAGTCACAGAAAGGATAGGGAAGCTCTTTTCCTTGCTATAGCATAAGTAAAAAAATAGGTTATAGGCATACCTACAGATTTGCCTTCATTTGTAAAGATAATGATGTTATTGGTGAGGTAGGAGAACCCTGCAAAGTGATTAAATATTTAAACTTGTGTTCAACACCTGATATTCTAAGCCTATTGTAAAGTAAGTAGGAATTCAAAAGATCTCATTTTCTATGGTCTTGCAAAAAAAAAAAACCAAACCCAAAAAACCACTTTACACAGGAAAGATGAATATAAAGGCAAACCTTTTCCACAATGATGAGGTCACCCACTTGTATGTTAGAGCTCTTCACCTTGACAGTCCCTGCAAAGGAAAGGTGTTGGTGTTAGAGCAGAGCAGGACAGAGTTTTGGGTGCTGTGTGCTGCTCCTCCCCTCCCTTCCTTCCCCTGCACTATGGGGGTGAAAATGGGAAACGTTTCCACCACAGGAACTGGGCAATGCTGCCCTGGAAAGACTTCTGAGCCCACTCTCCCCACTAAGGGGTGGGTCTCCCAAAAGGGCTGAAACCCCTCCTGTAACAGCTCCAGACACCAGCCCTGGCTGCAGAAAGCCCCAGCCACTACCTGGCCATAACTCTGAAACAACTCCTTAAACTCCTTTCTGTACTGCTCAACTCATGAATGAGTGAAACACTTTCAGCATCAGGCAGGTGACAGAGCAAGAACAGAAAGGTACAGCAAGGAACCATCAAATCCAACTCCTTTTCCTCAGGTGCCTGAAAATGCAAAGCTCGACTCTCAAGCCAAGGCTGGAAGTTGCAGTACAATGGGTCCATCCCAAATCCAGCCTCATTTCCTGCCCTGCTGCAGCTCCAGTCTCTGGCTCAGCTCTGCCACCTCTCCCGTGCCTCTGGCAGGACTGGCCAAACAAGCAGAGAACAGGTCCGAGAGAAATCATGTAAATATTTATTCCTGTGCAGCTGTCAAACATTTCCCAGTTGCTTAAAAACAGGGGATTAATTTAACAATTGGCTAGTAATTTCAAATCATTAGCCAGCTCTAGATTTGGCTTCTCAGACTAACTAGTGATTTATAATCAGTTAATTTGAACCCTGCCTCCACGTGTCTGTTATATTTCAACAAAAGCCTCTTTAATCTGCTGTGATTTGAGTGGAAGTGGGGGAGGCACGTGGAGCTCACCCTGGCACGGACAACACTCCTACTGTACCTCAAAATCCACGGGCTAACTGGCCAGATAGCAGCTCAGGGGAAAGCAGGAGGGGGAAGGGAGGGGGAATAGAAATTAGCACAAAGCACAAAGGTCACTGGGATTTTACTACTGGCAGTCCCTTCATTAGCATCCTTCTCAGGATATGCTTCAGTGTTTCTGCTCCAAATTAACAATGAAAGCCATTCTGGGCTGGGGGCAGCCTGCTGCTTTGGTGACACACTGTGTGCCTAACAACATGCTTCATCACTGTGCTAATAAATGCAGACTTCCTTGCATGCTGTAATTATTCCTACAAATTATAAGCAGTCATGGCCCATTTCACAAATATCTCATAGGTCTTTCATGGATTCTGGAGTTTGCCTTGTGAGGGTTTTTGGTTAAAAAAAAAAAGGTAAACAAAACAAATGCTGGGCTGAAGACATCTCTGCCGGGGCAGGAAGCAAGCCGGGGATTAAGAGTCCATTACGCTGGGGCTTGAAAAGAAAAGCTGCACTCCAAGAGGATCAAAAAAAGCATCCCTGGCAGTCTGCTGTATGGCCTATACAAAGTTAGGTACTATGACACTAAAAGGGTCTGACAGATAACATCTCTTCCTCCCCTTTTAATACGGTTATTCACAAAGCAACAAAAAGTGCTTTTGAATATTCTCCTGTGCAGAGGAAGGGTGGGGGGAAGCCCCAGTGCTCTCCCCACACAGGCACAGCCACTCCTGACCCAAAGTGCAGAAAAGCTGTGGATTTGTTTAACCATATTTTCTGTATTCTCTCCAAGATCACAAGGATTTATCTGGGGACTGTCAGCAGAAGCAGCGCTACCTGCAGGGCTCAGGCAAACTCACTTTTTTAGGCTTTCCTTAACGAGGTAAAAAATCATTCTGCAAAAGAGAAATTAATGCCTGGACAAAGCTGTAACATGATGATTTCCTATCATTATGTACATAAAAGGCTTTTGGGATCATTATGCTGAAAACAGTATCATCTACTTCAAAATTCTTCCAAATTGAGAAAACCCAAAGCAGCTGGAGCAGATTTGTCTTGCTCAGGAACCCTCCCAACCTCAGCTGTTGGAGGGTAAAACAAAGAGGGGACCTTTCTAACCAGCACACGTTTTTAGAACTCCTGGATAAATGAGATGCCCTTTTTAGGTAGCTAATTCAGCTTCTGCAGCCTCCCTGGCCCCCGTGGGTGACATCTCTGCAGTGTGCACCACACGTCCTGCTAAGAAGGACCAGGACCAGATGTTTCCTTTGACTCAGGACTCCCATAAAGAACTTACTTGAATTAGTTTTATTTTGATCTTGGGAATTCTGTAATTCCCTTTTCTTTCTGTGGGGAAACTGCCACCTAAACATCAGATGTTTTCTCATGCATGTTTGAAAGCAGCTAATAAGCACAACTGTTCCATTTCCCAGAACTGCTCTGCTATTTAAGTATTTTTGTAATTATAAACTCCTGTTTTTCTAAGTGCAACTAGAAATGCTTCCTCTAAATACACACAGGTTTATTCAGCATTTATAACCTTTCAGCTTGTACTTCCTTAAGTTAATCACAATAGAAGTTGGTGTTTATCACTTTTTAAAAGGAACTAGTCTTGAGCTCTCATTCAAAAAAATCTATTGCTAAAATGTCTGGTATTTGTTTCATTCTCTGCTGTGCCCTGATTTATCTTTTTTAAAGACAAGAAAGTAAACATAAACAAATGCAAACAGTTTGCTCCAATTTAAGCTATGGTTTTTGAAATTATCACCAAATCTGCAGCGTGATGGATGTACCAGAAAGCAGATCATTTCAAGTAATAAATATATTAGCCAGGAAAGATTCTCCTTTTTGCCCTGTGAGCACTTAGGTCAAAATTTCAAATCAGATCTGCAAAGCTTCACTGAAGTACAGATCCAAGCACTTTGGAATCAAAGATGAAGCCTTAGAGATTTACTAAAACAAGTTAAATGCATCTAAAACATAAAAAAAGAAGGGAGGTGGGTTTGTTTGATGTGCTTTACCAAACTTTTGGCTTTTGTAGCCTTATGCTTTGGAGCAGGACTCACAGAGTTTGGGAAAATATTGGTTTTTTTATGGCTGGTAAATGCCAATGATCTGTATCTTAAGTAGCACCCCTCAGTAGGAGGTCCCTTCCCACTTTTCTGTGGAGTTTCTCTCTATTATGCAGTGTTACCCAGGGAGGGGGGCTGCAGGAGAAGAAAAACAAGCCAGGAATTTGCAAGCACAGTTCGAGCTTTCCATCAAGCAGATCAGAACACAGACCCCTGAACACAGGGAGGCTTGTGGCTCATGAATAGGGGATTGAAATTTGATTATTTTTTATAACAATCCAAACAACTCTCCTTTAAATGCAGAGCTTTCCACTAAAAAAAAAAAAAAAAAGCTTTCCAGAAGTCTGCTGGTTTCGTCATTTTGGAACATAAGTGGATCATCTGGGTATAAAAAGATAAAAAAGGTTTAGGGTGGAGGTTTTTGTCATTAGGTCTCAGCCCAGGGCTGTGCCAAACCCCTGCAGCATGACCTGTGCTGCTCAACAGCAGCAACAAAAGGAACAGCCTGTAAACAGCCCAAGTCCTACTGTCAGCTACACTGAAAATTAATTGTTCACATCAGCTGCTCCAAATTTATTTTGATATTTGCTGCCTCTTCCTCTGAGCTGGTGACACTCTCCCCTGAAAACCCAGCTCTCACCCTGTATAAAGGGTGAGATAAATCAACCCCCAGATTTCCATCCCCAGGCCCTTCCCTGCTCCCAGGTAATTCCCAGAGGAGCTGAGGTTTTAATCAGTGGAAAAGGAGATGATCAGCTCTCCCAAAAAATTAACTGCTGAGATTCATAAGGGAGAAAAGTAATTTTCTGTCCCCAAACCATGTGACAATCATAAATAATTTTCTACATTTTTTTCTACTCTGAACTATACTACAGTCTCATTCCTGTTTCTGCACAAAATTCATGTTAAATACAGTGGCTTGAGATTTTCAGCTAGTGCCCAGCTGCCAATCCTCCTTGGTTTCTTTCACAAAAAATTAGAAAAGTTAAAGGACTGGGGGGAGGGAAATCATTCATGGGAAACGTAATAGCAATATGAAAAGAACTAAAGGAGAGGTCAGGCCCCTTATAGATCATTGAATAGAATCCAGAAGGCAACTCTTTTATATCTTTAAATAGATGTAGTACACCCCTCTCGGATGAGGCTTTTGTTGGTTGCCAAGCATTTTAAGTGTTGTACTAAGAACATGTTATTAAAAGGGGATTTAATATTCAGAAACTCAAACTCCCCAGTTTGGAGTTGCCTCATAACTCCTGACATGTGAAATATATCCAGCCTTAAGCAATTACATTTGAAAAGCAGCCTTATTCCTACAAATGCAGCGTTTTTCTACTACACCTACATCACTGCATCTTAATTCAGGGGTATAAACTTCTATAACTAAGAAATTGGAAATGGAAAAGAACCCAAACTTGCTCAAATTCAGCTCATTCCCTTTTTGAAACAAAACCCTGGCCTCACCATCTTTGTCGTGGTATTAGGAGTAACTGCATAGTGAGGCAGCACTGGATTGTTGAAATGAGAATTTAAATGTCTTTGTTAGGTACAGCACAGCTGGAAGCAATGGCCAGAGCAGGGTCAGGCTCAGCTGAGCCCAGCCTGGCCTCACTCCCAAACGGGGGCTCCAAACTCCTCAGGGCTGGAGAGGAACCCCAAGGGGATGGACACGGAAAATGCAGGAGCTGATCCTGCCAGTCCTCAGGAGCTACAGCACTTGCTGCTGACAAACACACACCTGATCATTTTTTAGGGTCTTTTTAGGCTCTGTAGGGTGGGCAGGCCCTGGCACAGGTGCCCAGAGCAGCTGGGGCTGCCCCTGCATCCCTGGCAGTGGACACTGGGGCTTGGAGCAGCCTGGGACAGCGGGAGGTGTCCCTGCCCATGGATGGGGTGGCACTGGGTGATCTTTAGGGCCCCTTCCCACCCAGACCATCCCATGAACCCCTCAGCAAAGCCCAAGCTCCACCAGAGCCTGCTGAGGAGCCACCCAGGAGCAGCCCCGGCGTGCCAGGGCTCCGCAGCAGCAGCGCGGCCACCAAGCCACGCGCCCGGGAGCCCCGGGCCCCCTCCCAGCGCCTGAACTCTGGCTCTGGCTGTCAGCAGGGCTGCATTCCCGAGCCTGGGAGCCGACCTCTGGCTGTGAGCTTGCTGTAGATCTGCGAGTTCACTTCCTTGTCCCGCATGTAGCAGCGCAGCTCCTCGGCCGCCTCGCGGATCACGGTGACAGCCAGCACAAACCCCTGCCAGCAGCACGGGGAGACAGCAGGGAGCAGAAGGTCAGGGAACAAATCACATCTGCCTCCAACAACAGCAATAGTTATCAGTGCCAACAATGTAACAGTGTGCATTGCCTTTTCCTAGCTGATCGGGCAGGATGGGTGCAGTGAGATGCGCTGCTGTGCAAACCCCAGCACCAAACACACAGGCACGCTTCCT
>VYZP01074115.1:0-58880 GCA_013400635.1 Hypocryptadius cinnamomeus | reverse complement strand
TTTTTTTTTAATAAGTCACTTCTTAGTGTCCCACCCTACAAAGACATCAGCAATCAACAACTTCAAGGAATAATCTCGTTTTTGTTTTTATGTAAGCTTTAAAACCTTCATATTAACAATTGGTTGGTTTTGAAAAGCAGATCCTAGAGTAGATCCAGAGCTTTGCTTTTTTTTATGCTGAGTTTCAGGTTAGAAGAGACCTTCAAAATAAGGATAAGGAAGTTCATAATGGTGTGGAAATACTGCAGTGAGTGTCCATGAGTCTTGTTGATGTACAGCTGTCACAGCAATTAAATGCCGTGGTTTAATTTTGTCTTTTGACCTCCCTGCCAAAACCATCTTGGTGTAATTTTCAAATATCCAACAACTTCGTGTCACCGTTTTTCAGTTTTATCTCTGCAAACCTGTGTTCCTGTTTGTAATCCCAGGATAAATGCTCAGATCCCAGAACTCTTGGAACCTGTGGGCTTTTCCCATCCGAAGCTGAGTCAGATCCATCCTCCTGCTGCTCTTTTCCCTTTCCCTTTCCCTTTCCCTTTCCCTTTCCCTTTCCCTTTCCCTTTCCCTTTCCTCCAGGACAGTGTTGCCCTTTCCCAGGGGTGATTTTTCCTGGTGTTTTCCCAACAGTTGTAGAGCAGCAGGATGCTCTGGAGCTCCTCTTTCCCACATCTCTGGTTTGACAGGGCTTTTGGAAAACGCAGCCTGTGTAAAAATGGTTATTTTTCCATCCTGTTAGTGGTGCTGGTTTGGTGGTTGGGGTTTTTTTTGTTTGTTTTTTTAAAGTGCTGAAGAAAAAGATAATGCTGCCAACTGGAGATGGGTGAGGGGGGTATTCAGTGTTAGTAATGTTCCCCTCCTTCCCCCAGGCTTCCTTTCAAAGGAGCTGGAGCATGGCTGGACTCTGCAGCTCGTTCTTAAGGAGGAATTTACCCGAGTTTGGAGAGCAGTTCCCTATGAGGTGACTCACAGTGCCCTCAGCTCCGAGCTGGGGTTGCAGTGGGAATCCCCAGCTGAGGTTATGGGGCTGTGTGGCACCAGGGGGTGTAAGGGGTGTCTGCTTCCTTATCCTGCTTCCAAAACCCTTCCCTGGGCACAGCCACCTCTGCCAGGTTTGTGGCCCCTGGCACAGCATCACCAGAGTTTTGTCAGCCGGGAAAAACTAAAGCTCACTTAGAGAACTGAAAATTGCTGTAAGAAGTAACACCAGGTGCTCTCTAATTCTTCACATTTTGGTGTTTTTGGTGTGATCTTTGTTTGGTGGAGACCCTTTAGGCTCAGCCCCTGCTGTGGGTGATGCCAGGGTGGAGGAACCGTGGTTTGGGCAGCTCCCCCGTGTGCCTGCCCTTCCTCCCTTCCCCTGCTCCACTGTCAGCGTTGTCATTCAAGTGATAATCCTGCCTCATTTTCACTGACTAATAGTGGTGATTAACCTTTTCAATTTTGACATTATAGATAATAAATCAAGTGTATTGGCATCACGTCTGCAGTGGTGCAAGTTTTTAAAGGATAACAAAACGGGAATCAGAGCACAGCACAGGCACTGCCTGCTGCCCATTGTGGAAGGGTTTAGGGTTGGGAAAGACCTCTCAGATCATCAAACCACCACCAGGCTCACCACTAAACCATGTCCTCGTGCCACATCCACATGTTTTTCCAATGCTTCCAGGGATGGTGACCCCTCCACTTCCCTGGGCGGCCTGACCCAATGCTTTGCGGCCCTTTCTGGGAAAAATGCATTTCTAAAATGCAGTCTAAAATTCTCCTGCTGTTCCCTCTCCTCCTGTCCCTGTTCCCTGGCAGCAGAGCCCAACCCCCCAGCTGTCCCCTCCTGTCAGGGAGTTCTGCAGAGCCAGAAGGGCTCCCCTGAGCCTCCTTTTCTCCAGGCTGAGCCCCTTCCCAGCACCCTCAGCCTCTCCTAGTGCTCCAACCCCTTCCCCAGCTCCATTCCCTTCTCTGGACGTGCTCCAGCCCCTCCATGTCCATCTTGTCCTGAGGGGACCAAAACTGCCCCCAGGACTGGAGGTTCCTCAGCAGTGCCCAGCACAGGGAAATAAATGATCACTTCCCAAGTCCTGCTGGCCACACCATTTCCTGTAAATCAGCACTAATTGCTGTGCAGCTGGGGGAATTTAGACATGTGCATCCATGTGCTGTGTGTGAGCCTGGAGTCCGTGTGCAGGGACAGTTTGGTAATCTGTTTATAGCGTTGGACGTGGATATTTTCAGATCTTTCTCCCCCCCTGCTTTCAGTCTGTGGAAGGAACAAATCCTGCAAGGATGAGAGCTTCTCCAGGGAAAGGCAGCGAGGGCGGCAGTGGGGATGGAGGGAAGAGAAACTCAGTTTTGTCTTCTCCCCTCTGTGGCTGTGCCAGATGGGACACCCAACCTGGCACATGGTGCCTTGCTATTCCTGGTGCCATTCAGGGGTGACAGTGCTGGGACACTCCATTCACAGGCTCTGGGAATCCACGAGCTCTCCTGACAGGTAGATCCACAAGGATCACCAGCAGGAGCCATGGTCTGTTGAACATTTTACTTTTTGGCATTGCCATGGATAGAAATGTGTGACCCTCTGGAGCGGCAGCGAGGAGCACAAGCTGTCAGTGGCAGCCTGGGTGCAGGCATCTCTGTGTCCCTTTGTGTCCTTCCCTGCTTCCCAGCCCGTCCCTGCTGCTGCTGGGGATCCTGCCCAGCCCATCACGTGCGCCAGGTGTTGTTTGCTCAGGTTTAATTTGCCGTGGTGCATCGGAGCGCTGGCAGTCACATGATAGCTGGGGACCTCACTGTGCCTTCCTTCTTGGAGATATTGTTAATTAAATTTTTTATGAAGGAGCTGAGGCACACCAGCAGCGATCTCCTTTCAAGCAGAAATGTAGCAGGCAGTTCCCAAAGAGACCTCATCTGCTCTCTTCTCTATGAAAATCAATTAGTGTTATGAATGTGTGATAGCTTCTTAAAAATCTGTTGTGTTGGAGAAGTCTTTGCACCTTAGAACAACGGCAAAGGGAAGGATGTGGCCTTTTGCTCCTCCTCCCTTCCCTGCTCCCTGCCCTGCTCCGGCTGCTGAGCATGGCTGTAGGCATCCACTTGAACTTTCTTTTTGTTCAGATGCCTCAAGTTTTTCTGAATTCTCATTTAAGAAAAGAACGAGCATAGAGTTGTTTGGCTTGATAAAGGTGATATGTAAATGGAGACATCCATGCTTTGGTACCTCTTACTTCAGCAGCATCCCCAGGCAGGGGTTTGCTGAGGCAAATTCTTCTTTCATGTTCTCTAAGAAGCACTTTTTATTTAGTGAGTGACCCGTGGTACAAGCTGTAGATGTGGCATCACTGACTTTGTCATGGGGCAGCCATTTGTGCTTCTACTTAAATGCTGTTTTAATTCTCTCTCTGCAATGTAAACACCATCTCCTTGTTGACTGTTGTGTTTGTTTTTTGAACTTCCTATCCAAGCTTAATCACTGATTTTATTTTCCCCCACACCTATCCAAGCAGAGCTACACACTAAAGAAGAAAAATATCATACTTACATCCTAAAATGCTTAATAGCTATGTAGCAGTTATAGACAAAAGATCATTTTCTCAGCATGACAGTGTTACTGGAGTAAATGACTTCAACCAAATGAAAAAGGTGATGTTTGTAGTTTATATTTTTGCCTAAGCCTTTATTTGCCGTTGTGGCATATACAATATTTGACATGTAGAATATGCTTTCAGGAGATTTTTCTAAACAAATTGTGTAAGAAAAGGAAATGAGGGATTAATCCACGAAAACATAAAAGTTGCTTTTGAAACCACCTTCCCAAAACCACTCAAACTAGAGAGTAGCAATTTGCCTTTTACCTGGGATGCTGAAGTGTTGCCACTGCTGTTCCACCTTCCTGTCACTGCTTTGTTCCCTCTGTCACAGAAGTGACTTTCACCCATGCAAAATGTATGATTGCACAGGCTTTGACCTTTCCAAGCTGCCGTGCTTTCCTCCCCATCAGTCCTTAGAGAAACAGCACAGATTTCCCTGCTTCGCCTCTCCTGGTTCACATCTCAGAAACGAGGCAGCAAACCCATCCTTCTGCCTCCAGACACACAGCCACATCCCAAATAAACATTCCTAGGCCTGCACTTACCTTAGGGAGAAGGAGAGGAAGGATTTAGTGAGTTTTGAGCTCACTGTTTGCAGTGTTCACCCATCCCTGGTGTGCAGCCCATGGATCATGGAAGACTCGCTCCGGGGGCGGGTGCTTCCCTGGCGGGCTCTGGCAGTGTCCTTGTCCCAGCTCTGAGGGAACTGCTGGGGGCTCTGGGAGCTCAGGGATGTATAAAGTGAAAAAAGAGCATCCTGAGATGCAGAGAAGTGGGTGTTGTGTTGTTCTGGGCAGCCAGGAGCGGTGTGGGGACGGAGAAGCTGGGATCACTGCCTGTTGTCCCTCTTGCTCGTCTCCTTGTCCCTCACTGCAGAGCTTTGTGTCTTTTCCTCTGCCTTGTCCCTCACTGTCATCATTTTTCCTGGTTATTTACCTTCCAGCTATGCCTGTCCATAAGATCCTATGGGGAGATCTTGTTTCAGGCCTCACTGCAGGTGCTGTTCCTGTTTGCTAAACACCTTTTCCTCTCCTAATACATCATAGACTCCAAGCTACTCTGTCAAGGACTTCAGACTCCTTTTTGCACGTGTACACCTGGCACTGTGAGGTCCTGCTCTTTAGACATTGCCACAGATATGAGGTGGCATTTAATCTATGTCAGATCATGTTTTTTCCTCCCTTACCTTAGCATTTTGGAGGTGTATGAACAGTCTCAGCACCTTGCAGCAGATGTCTGGGTTCTCAGAAAAGTATTGCTTAGTCTTTCCTTACAGATCCTCATCTGCAAAAAAAGAGGTAAATAATTCAGGCATAAGTTAAAGGAATATCACGAGGATAAACTGTTATTTGAAAACTGGTTTTGGAAGTGTTTTAGCTGCTTGGGATCTTTCTGTTCCCAAAGTTCTGGGAGAGCTGTTCTGGATGTATGTATTTCGTGATTTATTTAGCAGGCACTTCCAGGCATGTGCTGGGCTGCTGCAGTGAGCCAGAGCCTGAGGAGGCAAGCTTGGGATGACTGTTTTATCTCCAGGTGATGGACAAGATCTCTGCTTATTTTGTGTTTTCTGTGCTTGGGAATGTGTCAGCTCCTGGTGTGAGCAGAGCCATCAGTGCTGCGCCAGCCAGAAAAAAGCCAAGTATGGGCAGCTGAATTTCAAGGGTGGAAGGTAGTTTCCGAAGGAAGTGTTTGTGGGAATGGTAATTTCCTGGTTTTTACAAACATCCTTGTGCTCTGGATTTCGTTCTGGAGCCCACCCCAGGCCTGGATCTTCTGGGTTCAGCTAAGGCTTTCTGCTCTTTCATTGCCTGAGCATCACCCTCTGCAGTGCTGTTCTCCAGGTGGCCCTGCAATGTGCTCAGTGTACCTGCTGCTGGCAGTTTGGAGTTCTTAAGATGTGACTTTTCCCAGTGTACAAACCAAACTGGCAGAGAGAGATCTCATTTTCAACTCTTGCATAGTTTTTAAACATTTACATTGAAGTCGAGTATTAATGATCCAGTGGCTGTTCCACACGAGGGTATAAAGCATTTCAAAGTCCTGCAGGCTGCTGAATTTTGTATGGAGGCAGGTTGAGCAGATCTTTAATTGAGCTCCCAGGAAAATCAGGAGAGCGTGGTGTGGCTTTCGGAGTGGCTTTTCATTCTGAGCTTTGTGTCTGGGAAATGCAAACACACTCAGCACCCTCATCTCCCTGGCACTGTAGTTACTACAGGATATGACTTAATGAGTAGGCAAAGAAAGGTGTTTGCAAAGCCTGATGTGATATTTAGCTTTACCTTTTCCTGAGGTTTGCCTTTAACTGTATTTATTTTTGTGAGGAGGAAATAGTCATGTCAAAATATGCAATAGGTGTTGGTGCTCTGCAGGCTCCTGCCCCAGGGGTGGTGTGTGGCTGTGTCACTCTGTTCCTGTGATCAGCTGCCTGGATGATGATAAAACACACCCTTTTCTTCATGCACAGGTGCAGCATTTGGGGTTTTTGGAGTTACCATGTACCTGCAGGCTCTGAGGTGATCCTGGGGAGCAGAGGGCGTGGGGTGTCTTACAGTGTGTGGTCAGCAGCTCTGGGATTCCAGCTCTGGGATTCATTTATCACCAGATTCATTTATCAGATCTGCTGCATTTACCTTGTTCAGGAGTTGCTGACATGGGACCTCCATTGTTCAGTCTGTTTTGTGTCTTGCTGATGCCAGACACGTTTTGGTAATTTAGTGATATAATGGTATTTCAACTTCTTTATCCTTAAAAACCAAACAAAAGCCTTCTTACCCAAGAAGCCCTTCAACACCTACATTTAAAGAAGATGTTTTGCAAAGAGGATCTCTTGGAAATCCCTTGGTTCTACAGATTATATTGTAATGATTTCAACAACCAAGTATGTCATAGAATCACAGAATATCCTGGGTTGGAAGGGACCCACAGGATATTCTGCACAAACCCCCCACCAACCCCAGCCTGGCATCCCTGGCAGCACTGTCCAAACTCCCGTGGAGCTCTGGCAGTCTCAGGGCTATGCCCATTCCCTGGGGAGCCTGGGCAGTGCCCAGCATCCTCTGGGGGAAGAACCTTTCCCTGATCTCCAGCCTAAACCTCCCCTGACACAACCCAGCCATTTCTTTGGCTGATATCATGGGTCACCAGAGAGAAGAGAGACTTTTTTTGACTGTGTGTCCCTTCTGTTTGGGTAGCACTCTATAAATGGTGAGTAGTGTCACACCCAGCAATAATCCAGAGCATCCTCTGAAGGATCCAGGTGCTCCTTGGGTCTGTCTCCTCCTGCACACCAGCCATCTTGTTTACAGAGCTCAGGTATTTCAGTACCACAGGTGTAAATCCACATCTGCCCTGCCAACAGAACTTGTTCCTGGATCAGACAGAGATTGACAAGACTTTTCCCGTTTGTTCTGCATCACTTGCTGCTTCCCATCAAACCAGTGAGCTGAAGGAGGCAGAGGTCCTGCAGAAAAAGGAGTTTGTGATCTCTTAAAGAGTGAATAGCAGCGTGTGTACACAGGGGACAGCACTGCACTGCTCAAGTGGGCTCTGCTTAGATGCTGTCAGATGTGGAATCTTTAAACTTGGACTTATTTTACATGGAATTCTTCAGGGTTTTGGAATAGGGGAAGAAATAACCTGCTCTCTTGTGGAACTCTGTGCTAGACAGCAAAAAAGCTGCTGTGTTTTAACAAGAAGCTGCTCCCTTTCTTCTTTCCTCATAGAGTTTGCTCGTCTCGTGTTGATTGAGCTGTAACTCTCTCGGGCCCCTTTGCAAACACGGCCTCATTGATGGGAATTATCCTGGGCTTCCCCTTGTCCCCATCCTCTCCCCTTCCTCTGCACCCTGTGGGCACAGGGAGTGGTGCCTGGCCCAGGTGTCTGCAGGCATGTCTGAGCCAGGTGCTCACCTTGCTCTGTTTTGCAGGGTCTGGAAGGTAGAACCTGCTGTTCCATGCCATGGAAAACCCAAACTTCCCAGTATAATTTGTGATTTCCAAGATGTAAATGTTCATGGGATAGCTGGCTTTCAAAAATGAGCCTACATCAAAATTTCTGGCTAAGGAAACCTTTCCCTCCTGCTCTCCACCACAGGCTCAGGGATTTTTCGAGCCTTTGGAGGATCTTGGCTGCTCTGGCCTCAGCCCATCATGAGTTCAGGGCAGCTTAGGTGATGGGGGAGTGATTTGGTGAATACTGCACGTGTAAATCCCATCACTAGTCCCTGCATGCATAGGAGGATGGATTAGGAAATGGAACCCTGGTGAAAACAGCTGTGGTGTGATGGAAGCTGCTCATTCTGCTGACATGCAGGATGCTTAAAAACAAAGGCTCGTCCCCCAAAGTTTCAGGCACTGCCATGTAATCTTCTCCCCAGTGAACTGAACTGTTCCTGTGGTCTCTAATGGGAGTTGTGTGGCTCACTCCCCTGCACTGGGCTTTGAGGAGCAAGCAGGGGTTAATATTAAAGCAGAGCCTGCTGCTTTAGAAATGGGGGAAAGTAGATGCAAATTACTGTGAATGCTAATTGTTTCTATTTGAAAATTCTTGTAGTGTTTTTCTGAAAACACTCCCATTAAGTAAGCATTAGGTGGATGGCTGAACTGCTTGCAGAAAATCTCCTCAGCCAAGTGTGGAGGGGCACGGTTGCATAAGAAGATGAAAAATGCATATGGAGCCTTCTGGTGTCTCATGTACCCTTCCTTGGGAGCTTGGAGCTGTGCCTGTCACACAGGGAGCAGCGTGGACTTGAGGCGCTTGTGTAAAAAAAGGGGAGGGAACAGATTCCTAAAAATGTGTGTGTATCTGAAATCCTGGTGAGCGGAGAGAGTGTCTGGAACAGAGCAGGTTAGGGAAATAACTCCTTGTTACACCAGACACAGGCAGGTATCTCTGAGCCTTCCCAGTGGCTGTGCTGCCAGTTTTGTTGCCATCACTGTGGCTTTTTGTGCAACCAGGGCCTGATCCCATCCTATTAAAAAAGTGAGGATCTCTTCATTGGCCAGCAATCCAAGGGTGCAGCCCTAAGGAATGAGCACAGCTCCACCAGCTCTGGGATCACTCATCCAGGTGGGAAGGTGGAAACAGCCCTGCCAGTCCCCCAGTGCTGGGCTGTAATTGGATCAGAAGTTGGGTGCCATCAAATTAACTATGAGCTGCCACAGCCTCTTCCTGCTCCTGGGCCCCTCTCTTCCTTCCCTGCTCCGTGGGCTCGGGTGAATGCAGTAATTGGATTGCCAGGGAAGCAGGGTGGGTGCTCTGTGTCGTGCTGCAACCCTTTCATCTGGATGGAGCCTTGGCAGCTGTGCTGAACACAGCAAAGGCGAGAGGGCAGCTGGCAGGGCTTGCTGAGGAGGGGTGGGAAGAAGGAAAGCAAAGCTGGCTCCCTCCCCGTGCTCAGACTCCTGCCAGGGTGTGTGTGTTGTTGATGTGTGTTCATGTTTTACACCTGTGTTCATGTTTTACACCTGTGTTCATGCTTTACACCTGGTTTCATGTTTTACACCTGTGTTCATGTTTTACACCTGTGTTCATGCTTTACACCTGTGTTCATGTTTTACACCTGTGTTCATGCTTTACACCTGTGTTCATGTTTTACACCTGTGTTCATGCTTTACACCTGGTTTCATGCTTTACACCTGGTTTCATGTTTTACACCTGTGTTCATGCTTTACACCTGGTTTCATGTTTTACACTTGTGTTCGTGTTTTACACCTGGTTTCATGTTTTACACCTGTGTTCATGTTTTACACCTGGTTTCATGTTTTACACCTGTGTTCATGCTTTACACCTGGTTTCATGTTTTACACCTGTGTTCATGCTTTACACCTGGTTTCATGTTTTACACCTGTGTTCATGTGTGTGCTCCTCCCCTGCTCTGCTGGCAGCACAGGACCGGGGGCAATTTCCCTGCCTGACACAGCTCCCAGCAGTTTTCCATGTTTGAGAGGCAGAGGCAGGTGATGCTGTGATGTAAAATGCAGATGTGAGGAGGGCAGCAGGGACAGCTCAGGGATCGGGCTCAGGGCTGAGCTGCTGCCCTGCCTGGTGCAGAGCTCTGCAGAGGTGTTTCAGCTCTGGCTGTGTGCACACCAGTCAAGCTGGCCAAGTGACAGGGGGGTTTGAATGCCGTGGTGTGTTTGCCTTCAGCTGTGTTGTGGTTTAGTGGTGAGCTGGGTTTTTTCCCTGCTGCTTGGATGTGGTAAAGGGAGATGTAGTGGGTTGGTCCACCAAAGCCTCTCTCTCACTCCCCTCTGCATGGGAGAGGAAATGTAATGGAGGGTTCATGAGCTAAGGTCCAGGAGGGATCACTCACCAAATACCATCACAGGCAAAACAGGCTTGAATTAGAGATATTCATTGAATTTATTACTAGCAAAGCCAAAGCAGGACAATGAGAAGTGAAATAAGACCTTCAAAACACCTGTCCCCCACCTCTCCCTTCATCCCAGCTCTGCCTCCTCCCTTCAGTGGTGCAGGGAGACAGGGAATGGTGGTCTTGTTCCAACCCCTTGCTGTGAGCAGGGACACCTTCCCACTATCCCTGCTTGCTCCAAGCCCCTTCCTGGAAGAGGAAATTCCCTGACTTGTATCCCTTGTTTGCTGCTCCTTTGGGATGGTGCAGTTTTTGTCCTTAGCCAGCTGGTGCCATACATGTGGTTATCCCAAACCACAAACACCTACTTTGTTTAAGGCAGGAATTTTACAATCAATAACTTTTTGTTTGATCATAGCTTCTTTAATCTTCCTGCCATAGTCTCAGATTAACATGAGAATTAGGTTTCAGGGACTGATGGGTTTGCTTGTATTTATCCTTTTGTTTGTGTTGACAGATAATCCCATTACTGCTCATCTTAGTAGTTTGATGGCTGTGATTGCTTCTATTACTGATGTCTGGCTTTAAACCTGTAAGCTTATCTGAGCACTTGATTATACCTTTGGCACTGAACACCTCTCCGCCCTCCTGAGGAGTGGACAGGATGAATATTCTTGACTTAAATACTTGTGAAAAAGAAAATGACAGAAAAGACAGAAGCAAAAGGCACACAGAGTTCAGGGAAATGCTTGCTTTGACTTCAGAGGGTTTCAGATCTGTTAAAATTTTATATGGAATGGCTGGAGCTCCTTGCATTGTGTTGTTTTAGTGAACTTTGCCTTGTTCTAGATATCCAGAGATGTAAACCATAGCAGAAATGATGGAAAGGAGCTGAGGCCTGTTGGGTTGCCTCTCCTTTCTCCCTACAAGAACAAACTCTCACTGTGCTCGTCCCTGCCCTCCTTGGTACAAACTGTGTGTCACTGGCTTTAATTCTCGGTGTTGGAAATCTGCAACCCGTGTATGACCAGCAGAAGCTTGTAATGATTCCTGCAAGGGGTCTGGTCATGAATAAACCAGTTACTGCAGCTCAGCTGAGCCCCAGCAGCCCATGGCCACCACCCTGGGGCACAGCCCTCCTCTGGGCACCTGCAACATCTGGAACTACCCTGGGGAAGCCTTTGCCACTGGGAGCTGCCACCTGGGCAAGGAGGTTGCTGTGCATCCATCCATCCATCCATCCATCCATCCATCCATCCTCATCCATCCATCATCCCTCCGTCCCTCCATCCCTCCATCCATTCCTGTGGCTCCTGGAGCAGGACACGGGGCTGCTCCAGTTTTGGCAGGGTTGGGAAGAGCCGGTGGCTGTCGCTGCCTGCCTGGGCAGAGCTGCCTTGGCTTGTGCAGCAGGAATGGCAGGGAACCTCTGGAACGTCAGCAGGAGGATGTAAACGTGCCCTGTGGGACTGCAGCAGGCACCTGCTTCTCAATTAAATTAAATTAAAATGAGGGAAAAGATGTTTTGCGTGCAGGTTTGCAAATACAGGTCAGTGGAAGGAGAGCTAGAGCCTTTGTGGTGAGGATTGAAAGGTGCTCCTGAAGAGGGTGTTTCCCTCTTCCCCAGAAAAGCAAACTGGATGGAGCTTGTGTGGGGAAGGGCAGGTGGTGGAGCAGAGGCCACTTCTTACAAGCCTCTCACTGTGTGTGTGGCAGGAGTGATTTGAGCTGTGACGCTGTTGTACTGAAAAACCCAAAGCTCTAAACAGTATAGAAAATCCAGGATACTTCCTTTAAATGAGCTGTAAAGCTTCCTGAGCTGTCGAAACCAAAAAGGGCATTTGTCTGCTGATGGGTCCATCCAGCATGTGTTGTCCCAGCTTAAATGCATCTCCTGTGGGAGGGGAGTGGGTCCTGCCCTGGAGCTCATCCTGATGGAGTTCTGCCTGGCAGCAAGCGGAGGTAGATCCCTGTATTTCTGGGGGTCTTTTTGCTTCCTTGATGTTTTTCCACTGCTTGGAGCTGTAGAGACCCCTGGAAGGATGGGCTGAGTGCATGAAGCCTTCAGAGGCTAAAAATCTGAATTTGGCTGCTGCAGTGCTTGTCCTCCAGCAGCCTTTTGTCTTCAGATTTCATATTTAAATATTTTTATATTCATTTATAGCCTTCATCACTTGAAAGCAGTGAATTTTCTTTCTTCTGTCTGGATCTGATTGTTTGAAAGACATTAAGAAGAGAACTACAGTTTTGCCCTTATGTACCTGCTGTGGCTTCACCCAAAATTTAAGCTGTGATTTATAGAAATTAGCAAGTTTTTTTAACTAGCCAAGGCTTCTGACAGCTCTTTTTTGTATAGAATTTTATTTTCCTGAATAGTCAGTAGGGTTGTTTTATTCCCTTCTAAACGGCTCTTATAAATATCAAAAGAGTCATAAAAACCCTTATAAATTCTTTTTTATTGATTCAGGAAAAATAAACCCAGGACTTTTACTTAAAGGGTAATATTAGAAAATAGTTGTGGTTTGGCTGGTTTTTACAGGAGTATTCTTAAAGGAGCCTGCTTGAGGCACCCAAATCTTACAGAATGCTGTTTTGTTTTACTGGTCCAGCTGGAATTAGTCAGAAATCAGTGTCACCTGCACCCCCAAAATACACAAATGCATCCTGTAACCTGGAGCAGCCTCTGGGCTTGGGATCCGAGACATGGGATAAGGGAGGGAGTGGAGTTATTTAGGCGGCTTTTGGATCACTTCTTTCTTAGATTACTTAATTTTATTCTTTAACATAATAATTTGACATTCCCTTGGTTCACCCCTTTGGATAATTTGGTGTAAAGTTTCAGGGACTGGATTTTTAGGAGAGTTTATAAGAAAGTGGTGGCCATGGAAAGATGTCAGCAGAGGAAATAGAGCTGTCATTTCACAGCAGAAAGTGAGCAGCATTTCCTGTTACAGCTCTCAGCAGAACACTTCTTGTTCCATCACTGACACCATTCCCCAGTTCTTCCACAGAAATCTTCTCCAGCCTGTGCTTGCACAGCTTTATTAAGTGTGGAGGAGATGGGACTTTGGGAAAGCCTGTGAGTGGGCAGATGAAGATGGGATTTTGGGGAAGAATGGAGTGGGGTGGGATGGATGGGGTGGGCCAGGAGGTGATCCTTCTCCCTCCTGAACAATCCCAGGTGCACGTTGTGGGATTGGGATTTTTGACAAGCAGAGGAATTTGTATGAATGGATTATCAGTCTTGTCAGAAGGTGCCTTGTTAACCATTGCAGTCTATTCATTTATCTTCCAGGATCTTTATCTAGAGGTTACCTAACAAAAACGAGAAGTTTCAAACATGCTTTGGGGTGATTGTTTGAGCAGGAAAAAAAATTACATTCCAGTGGTTTGGGTTGGAAAGAACTGTAAAGCCCATTTTGGTCCAACCCCCTGCTGTGGGCAGGGACACCTTCCACTGTCCCAGGCTGCTCCAAGCCCTGTCCAGCCTGGCCCTGGACACTCCCAGGGATCCCAAAGCACCACATTTTAGCACATTTTTAGTTCTCCACCCCTGTGCTGTGCCTTGGCCCCTTTGCCATCTTCCCTTGTGTTTGCCCAGTGTCACATTTGTCGTGGTGATGGTGCAGGTGTTGCAGAAATCATGTGCACACCTGATTGTTAGAACTCTCTTCATTTTTTTCTCTTTTTAATGGACTAATGCAGCAAGAACATATTTCTATCTCTTTATTTGCTCATGCTGCATGCTGCTTTATGGAACAAGGCACACTGAACACACCCATTTCTTTAAAACAGGGAGCAGCAACTGGTTTTGCATAATTTCTAAATCCTCTGGACACGAGTGACTTCAAAAGAAACCCACAACAAAACCACCCAAAACCCCACTATAAAAGTAAAAGGCAAATTGAGATACCAGACTACAAAAGTATTCTGAATAATTGGGGATTATCCTTTAATTTCATGAATTGAGGAAGAACTAAATCTTTTTCTTTTTGTGCAAATTCTGTATTTCACCCGTGATGATGATTGCTGGTGCTGGGGATTAAATGCTGAGAATTTCTTTTAAAAACTCGGCTGTGGTACCTGTGGCCCTGAATGAAATCACAGAAACCAGGTGGGAGCTGCTTTGGGTGGTGGTTGGAGAGCCAGGAGGAGGTTTTGGTCTCCTTTGCCTGGGAGTTACCATAACCAGGGAAATGCTGGGGAGAAGCTGATTCTTGGAAATGAGTTTGATTTTGTTTGATTTTAATTTTTCCTGCTGCAGCCTTGTGTAGCCCAGATGCATTGTGCAGGTGCAGAGCAGCTCCAGGAAGCAGAGAATGGCATGTTCAGAGCCATTGATGAGAACTGAGGTTACTTTTAATGTCTTGTACCAGAAGTATTTCGTGTATTTTCCGTCCTTAATGGCATTCAGGCTTGTTATAGGAATTAAGCACTGTGAGTTAAAATAACAAATCTGCACTATGCTTTGCTGGGTTTTAAATCAAAATGGCATTCTTTTTTCATGAGCCCATAATCCTTTCTTTTATACAGTTTGATGCTAGCCAGCTCTTGCTTCCTGAGGCAGAACCATTAGATATCAAAAATATAATTGCTCTCTATATGAGTGCTCCTTTGTAGCCCAGCCCTTTCATGTTTTGAGGCTGCAGCACTTTTATTTCTTTAAAAATATTCTATTAAGTTCTTCTGAATTGTGAATCCCAGCCTCCACAGGTAAGGGGTCAGTGCCCTGTTGGGAATCAGCGGAGAAGTGGAGGTGCATGGTTAGGATTTGCTTTTTGGTGTGGGAGTTCAGCTGGAAATAGTGAAATCCAGAGACAGGAGACTGTAATTATCCCATCAGTGCCAGTTGGGAGTTAATTAATCTATAGTTCCCCACCTGGCATCCAAAGTGGAAACTGTTTTGGGTGAGGGAGAGAATAGTAATGGCTTATCTTGCACTTGCTTGAGTGTGAGAGGTTTGGAATACACAGATGCTGAAATATATACATTGCATTTATTAATGTGCTGCAGGAGCACTGCTTTGCCTCATTCCACTCAAAAATACGTGGAGGTGTCTGATTTGTGTGGACAGGTGTTTTAAAACCCCAGGGGGCCTTTTTTGTTCCTTGCTTCTTTCCATTCTGTATCTGTAATTAAAAGCACTGCAGAGACCTGCAAAGCAAACCCCCCGCCCATCCTTCTGTCCCTTGGGAATTTCAGATCCCTGGACGAGGAGAGGCTGTGGGAAGTTCAGCTGACCTGTGCTGGACACCAGCAATTTCTCCTCTCTTGCTGAAGGTTAGAATTATAAAAGCATAAGTACACAGACATTTCCTTTAATAATCCAAACCCGTTTTCTCTAGTCTGCCAGAATTGGGAGCGTCTGGTGGTTTCCATGGAGAAGGATATTTCTTACAAGGCCCAGCTATTTTTGCAGACTATTTTGTAATGTATTTGAACTTGCAGTCTTGTGCCATTTCTGTTCTCCTGCTCCATGAGCAGGGCAGGGAAATACAGCCAAATTCCCATTTAGGAGCAGCCAAGGGCCTCTGTCCCAGCTGGTCCTGAGGGTCAAGGTGCTGATTTTGTGCTGTCCCCTGGTTTTGCTGTTTTCCCCATGCAGGTGGGAGAGGTGAAGCTTCTCCTGCTGTACAGCAGCACAAAGATGCTGCTCAGACCCCAGGAAATGTTCTTTTGGGGAAGGTAATTGCGCTGCTGCTCTTTCCTGTTCTGAATTTTACATGGTCTGAGTTTGTTTTCCAATTGACAGCTTGGCTTTCTCCAATTTTGTAATTATATATAAAGTTTTGTCTAACAAATGCCATTTCTTCTTCCTTGATTCCTCTAATTAGAACTTAAACTGTGTTATTGGTCCTTCAGTGCTTTCTTCTCATGGCTGCAAGAAGAGAAAGCTCAGAAAATCGTGCCTAGACAGCATCCTGTCTTTGCAGCTCGTCCCCTATTGCTTCAGTGTTGTCCACTACAAGTTTAATTACTGTGTGAGAAATACTTTTCTCAAGTGGAGCCAAAATCTAGGATTTAAGCCAAAGTAAATTAACAGTTCTCAGAAAACCTGGAGTCCCAAAGCCAAGAATTTCAAGGCTTTTAGGCATCTCTCTGTTATTGGCAGGCATCTCGTGATGTCATGTGGTAGAACAAATGGACACCCAAAAGCTGGAGTCAACGTTGTGCCAGTTTAGCAGGAGAGATTAAAACCGATTTAATTTAGGGAGGCCAAACTGAAAATAATGATTATACACAGAAACGGTGGGGTTATTTCATAAGCCATATCTGTTCTTCATTAGTGGCAAATTTCCAAGCTCCATTCTCAGTTCCTAAATTTGCACTCTAGGTTTTCCTTTTTATTTTGGGGGGCAGAGGGGACTGCTTATTTGTGAAGTCGTATTTGATTAATTGTATTTCCAAATGTGTTAAATGTAGTATTCCCTCTTTTTTTCCATTTTTTTCCCCCCGCTAAATTGCCATACTACACAGACCAAACATTGAATTTGGTATAAAATCACTGGTGTTCAAGGACTTAGAAGGAAAAGAGCTATTGGCTGATGGAGTGAGGTTAACATAACAACGTTTGAGGAAAATTCTTGATGATGATTTTACCTGGTGTGTGCAATCATGAGGGCTCTGTGTGTGTGTGTGTGTGTGTGTGTGTGTGTTCAGCACAGAGCTGATAATAAGGGTCCCTCTTTGTGTCTGCTTCTTGCAAACACAAAGCCCTGAGGAAGAAAGGCAGCTGTGGTGCTCTCAGGCTGTGGTGGTGGCTCTCTCTGGGGTGGTCAGACC
This sequence comes from Hypocryptadius cinnamomeus, assembly GCA_013400635.1. Classification (NCBI taxonomy): domain Eukaryota; kingdom Metazoa; phylum Chordata; class Aves; order Passeriformes; family Zosteropidae; genus Hypocryptadius; species Hypocryptadius cinnamomeus. Next base: position 42,203 of record VYZP01074115.1, on the reverse strand, counting down.
AGGTCCTGCAGAACCAAACGTGTTGGATGTGCTGGGAATGTGGGAGATCTGGGTTCTGCACATGGGAGAGCTGTTGGGAGCCGTGGAGGTCCTTTTGCTGGTGAATATTCATGGAATGCAGGCTAGTTTGGGTGGGAGGGGACTTCAAAGCTCATCTCATCCCTGCCATGGGACACCTTCCACTGGCCCATGATGCTCCAAGCCCCATCCAAACTGGCTGGAGGGTCCAAAGGCAGCAGGGCTGGAATCTCCCCCCACTCCACCTTGACCTGAGCCCCCTCCTCTTGGTCCAGGGTCTCTCCTGCAGCACAGCCCTGAGGGGAGGGAGGTGTGGGGGCTTCTCTTGCATCCCTCCCTCCTCCCCAGCATCTCCTGGGTCTGCTCAGCTGTTTAACACTTCCTTGTGTTCAGTGCCAAGGTTCAGTGGCTGGAAAGGCTCTGGGGGCTGAACAAATCCACCCTGCCCAGTGGGCACCAGCTGTGGCAGAGCCACCCAGGCTGCTCCAGGCACTTCCAGGGTGCTCATACCCTGAGCAGCCACCTGGCCACGTGCCACCTGTGTCCCTGGGCCAGGTGTGCAGCCCTTGCACGTCTGGCAGTGCTCATCCTGTCCTTGCTCTGTGTGCTGATATGTTCATGGGTGTGTGTGTCTGCTCTTGTAATCATAATAATGTTTTTAAAAAGGGGAATCCTGTCCCTGAATTTGTGTGTTGAGGCCTGTATCCTGTTGAAGTGCTCAAGGAAGGAAATGCAAAGCAAATCCTGATGTATCATCTTTGCCTCCTGGGTGCTGGGAGGGAGTCACCCAGCAGGGAAGGTGGGATGGCAGCATGCTGTAACAGCCCTGCCTGGGCTGGCAGATGTTCCAGATTTGGGTATTGTCCTGTACCAGCCTGTCCTGGTCTGGCAGATGTTCCAGGTCTGGGTATTGTCCTGCACCAGCCTGTCCTGGTCTGGCAGATCTTCCAGATTTGGGTATTGTCCTGCACCAGCCTGTCCTGGTCTGGCAGATCTTCCAGATTTGGGTATTGTCCTGCACCAGCCTGTCCTGGTCTGGCAGATCTTCCAGATTTGGGTATTGTCCTGCACCAGCCTGTCCTGGTCTGCCAGATCTTCCAGATTTGGGTATTGTCCTGCACCAGCCTGTCCTGGGCTGGCAGATGTTCCAGATCTGGGTATTGTCCTGTACCAGCCCTGCCTGGGCTGGCAGATGTTTTAGATCTGGGTATTGTCCTGCACCAGCCTGTGCTGGGCTGGCAGATGTTCCAGGTCTGGGTATTGTCCTGTACCAGCCTGTCCTGGGCTGGCAGGTGTTCCAGGTCTCTCTGGGTGGGACAGGCTGTGGTGCTGTGTGATTCCTGCACTGACAGCACCTGCTGCCATCCCTGGTGTGTCCTGCACATCACAACCATTTACTGCAGCTGGTGGGCAAATGGTGTAGTGTGAGAGTGAGGAGGGGAGCAGCACAGAGAGCAGGGTCAGAACATATTGCTGTTTAGTTTGTAGCAATGATTATTCAGTAGGTGTATGTGCATTGTCACAGAATGCCTTTGCTCATGCAGGAAAGCAAGGTGGGCTGAGAATGAGCCCCCTGGAAGTGGACATGTGTACCTGTGTGTATGTACACCTGATAACATAAAAGGTGCTGCTGAAGGAGCTTGCTGGGTGTAGCTGTGACAGAATCCACGGAGAAAAGAGGAATCGTGTATTACAACCAATGTGACTGACTGAGTTCCTTGTTTTGATGTTTGCTGTGGGTGTCAAGGATGTATAAATGCAAACAGCACATTCATAAATTATTTTGCGTTGCTGGTAGCTTTCTGAAGAAAATAATTTGTAATGAGCTTCATTTATGCACCAGAAATAAAGATGGGATTAGGCGAATATTGAACTGTAAATGCACTGGTGATTTTTGGCTTTTGTGAGTAGCACAGAGAATCTCATCATCTATCTCTGCTCTGATCTTGAATATGCAGAGCTGGCTGTGCCTTTCATGCAGCAGCTATTTTAGTGTGCAGCAGTCTGGCCTTGAGTGTGTTTGGTGAGCTTGGCAGCAGCACCTGCCCGGGCTCTCCCATGGTCCTGCCGTGGCTCGGGGGCTCTGCTGGGCTTTGTGAGCAGAGCCTGGCCTGCAGAATCCCTGCTCTGCCCCTGCCAGGAGGGCTCAGCTCCCTGGGCTGGGCTGTGCTCCTGGTTTCACCCTCCAGCCCCACAGGTGAGGAGGGTGGGTCACAGCCTGTGAGGCTGGGCTGCAGAGGGTCCAGTACCTCCCACAGCAGGAATTGGTCTTGGCAGGAATAGCAGATGTTACACCTGGAGATTTTGCCTTCCAGGTGTCCTGCTGGGATTTGTGTGCTGTGAGTTCCCAGCTGTGACTTGCCAGGGCTGCCTTTGAGTGGTTCACTTGAAGGATGTGGTTTTTGGCCAGACTGAAAGGCTCGTGTGTGGTGAGCTGCAGTGTCTCAGCCAGCCTTGATGTATGTGAGGAATGGCTCTGTCTGAGGGGATTTACCCTGTGCAAAAGCTGAGAATGTGCTTTAGCACCCCTGGAGCTGCAGGCACCCCCCGACACCCTGTGTGCTCACATGGGGCATGGGCTCACTGACGTCTCAGTTCAGGGTGCACACAGGTGCCCATATTGACAAGCCCTGGTTTTGCTGCAAAAGAAGGGTGCATCAGCTCGTTTTTGGAGTCTGTTAGATGAGGAAATGTGCTCTTTGCTGATGCATTTTAACGAGGCTGCTGAACCCTTGGGTGATTAGTGTATTGGTGCCACAGCATGCACAGTGCTGAGAGCACTTACAGCCCTGATCTCAATTTCACACAGGTGCAGACAGCAAATATTTTTTCTTAGCAATTTCAGGCTCACACACTTAGAACGAACTTAGATATCTTCTCCATTTGTCTCTTTGTATCTGCTGTGCATAATGGTTTTGGAGGGGCTGGGGTTAGTGACAAGCCATGTGTTTTGGGCTGAATTGCTTGAACTGAGCCAAACCAGTTGTGTTCATGTCAGTCAGGTTCACTGAGGAAGCAGCTTCTTAAACTGTGCCCATACCTCTGACCATGAAATGTGAGGGGTTCTGAGTCAGGAGCTTTGGTGTTGGTTTCACCTGCTGGTGTAAATTTTTCCAGTTCTGACACAGGGTTGTTCAGCCTGGAGGAGAGAGGGCTCTGAGGAGAGCTCAGAGCCTCTTCCAGGGCCTAAAGGGGCTCCAGGAGAGCTGGAGAGGGACTTGGGAAAAGGGCATGGAGTGCCAAGACAAGAGGGAATGGCTTCCCACTGCCAGAGGGCAGGGCTGCATGGGATATTGGGAATTGGGAATTGTTCCCTGTGAGGGTGGGCAGGACCTGGCACAGGGTGCCCAGAGCAGCTGTGGCTGCCCCTGGATCCCTGGAAATGTCCAAGGCCAGGTTGGACACGGGCTGGGAGCAGCCAAGGATAGTGGGAGGTGTCCCCTGCCCATGGCAGGAGATAGGAATGAGACAGTCTTCAAGGTCCCTTCCATCCCAAACCATTCTGGGATTCTAATTCCATGATGACCAGTGACATTCTCAGTGCCCGTTTTTTTTTTTTTTTGTTTTTTTTTTAATGAGCTAATTCTTTAGCTTGAAGGTCTGCTTCATCTTATTTAGCCTTTTAGATTTTGCAAAACAGCCTTGCCCCTTGTTGGGCTGCCTGGAATTGTACTTCCACTTTAATTTAGTCACCTTGAAAGAGGACTGCCAAAAACAAAGGCAGGATTCAGTGATATGGATCAGCTTACACCAAATCAGCATTGTTGCATGAGAATATCTCTTGCAGTGAGAGGAGCTTGAAACCTGCAGGGTGTCTTTTTATGAAAAAAGCAAAATATATACTTATTTGTATGCATAGACCACCTAGGGGAGTTTCTTTTGAATTCTGCAGTGTTTTAAACACTCATTGATGTGAGTGCTTATTGCAAAAGCAAGGACAAATAAGATGTACAGTAGCTAAAGGGCCATTTTTGCCTGGAGGTGCACAGGAGAGGAGTAAACAGGATTCATTAGAATCAGAGGAAGGAGGAACAGCTGTGGGGACATGTCTCCTGCCAGCACAGTGGCTCAGGACCTCAGTGGTGGAGCAGTGTTGTCTTACACCTTTTAATAGATGCCAGATTAAGGTGCTGCCTGAGCTACACGGGCTGGAGGGTGGTGAGTGCGAGTTGATAAATATGTCTGCATTTCTTTGGTGGGTGCTTTATATCTGATGGTTTCTCTTCCCCTCACTGATGTCCAGCTCTGGGATATTCCTCACTGATCCTCTCACAGACAGATAAAACAAGTTCCTTCTAGGCTTGGCCAACCTTCCTGAGGTGGGACAGGCAGGACAAGGCAGAGTTGCCCAACCATGGTTGTCTCGTTGGGTTGGCTTTTGGGTTGACACGTGGAGCAGAGGAGTTGCTGTTTGTTATGTTCACAAGAACCTCTGAAACATGATCAGAACCAAGGAGAATAATGAAATCTGGACTCTGAGACATCTTACTGCATAGGAATACATCCTTTATAGTTTTGGGGCAAAGTTTCATGTCTCAGTTTGCACATTGTAAGGGAATAATTGAATTACTGAAGTCTCAGAGAGAGGAAATAGAAGTACAAGAATTTCTGAACACAAGGTGTTGGGTACAACTTATAAGATGGGGGGTACCTGTGGGCCTTTTAGGGCCTATTGGGACCTTGGACCACTTAATTTTATTTTCTAGGTGCCAGTGCAGTAGAATTCAGGCAGAAGTTTTTATCTTGAGGGCTCACAGTGTTGCAGGTTTTCTGTGCCCAGCACACCAAATTGGAGCTGGCTCTAGGGTGGATTGTAAGAAGCTTTTGAGTGGTAGCTCGGAAGTCATTTGATATGTATTCAAAAGCAGCAGGAGGAACTGTTAGTTCATCAAACTGTGGGTGCTCATGTGGTGTGGGAAGGTCACTGTGCAGCCCACCCAGATCTCAGCACTGCTCACCAGCTTGGCACGGACTGCCGAGGTGACTGGGAAGTTTTGGTAAAGTTTATGAATAGCCATTAAATAATTGGATATTAAAACCAATATCCTGTGAGCTGCGAGGTTGCTGTGTCCCCAGCTGCCCTCCCTAACTGAGTGTTTGAATTTTGAATTTTATTATCTTCCCGTGCAGGTTTCTGCTAATGAGTTTAAAAGCACCTGTGAGCCTTTCCCGCAGGTGGGAGCTTCCCTTCCCCTCCTCTCTGTCATTCAGCCTCACATCTGAAATCCTTGGATTCTTCCTGAAGCTGGTTGGGAGCGGTGCTGCCATGGTGTGGGATGGGTTTGCTTTAAGCTGAGGGGGAGGCTTGTAGGCTGGATGTATCTTTATATCAGCTCCCAGTCAGTGTTGGCATCCCTTGCATCCAGGCATCATTCCAGCCTTTTCTTCTCCAGCTCCCTGCCCTTTCCAAGGCTCTGTAAGGGGATGATGGCCTTGCCCCATTCCCCCAGACCACTTAGCCAGAGCAAGCCCTGGGTCTGCATCCCTCACCCTGAAGTTATTTTGGGAAAAATAACTCCCAGGAGTAGCCTGGAGCCTGTAGGAAGCAGCTGTGGATTCCCAGGATGTGCGGGCAGACAGGAAGGGGCCAGGTGTGCTGCTGCAAGGACAATCTGCTCTTGTGGCTGTCAGGTGCTTTAGGGGTGCTTCTTTGAATTGTTGTGAAAGATTTGATTTTTCCTGTTGTTTTTTCTTAAGTGGCCTCAATCACCGTGGTTTGTAGAATTGATTCCTCACCGCCTTTCCCGGAAGGTGCCATCACACCTGAATAGACCTTTCAAATTCAGCGCCCCTGAAAATAATGGAATAAGGCTGCCGTGTTGTTCCTGTTTAGGAAATCAATCTCTTTTTGAAAACCCCCGTTCTTTTAGGGAGAGCAGAACCTACCTGGCAGAGGGATCTACCTCCCCTGTGCAGAATTCCCCTGGAGACATCTGCTGGTGGTGGGCATCCCTCGGTGTTCGCTTCCCTGGTGGGGGAAGATTTGCTGTGATTTTGGAGCTGCCATTTCCTCCAGCAGTTCTGTGCTGTTGCCTCTGTTAGTATTTAATGCTGATCTCTTTCCACTCTCCCTTTATCTCTTATGACATTTATGTCAGGCCCTGGACAAACAGCGATGTGCTGGGGTTTTATTTTCGGCGGCGCTCTCCTGGCGGAGCACAACCACCAGACTGCATTTCACAACCATCCCCTCTGCCAGAGCTGGAAAACTGCTCCTCTCTTCATTCAGAAGAGCTCATTACTGCTGCTGGGTCCTCCGTGGCCTCTTTCCAGAGCTTCTTAGTCCTTTTAGAGCCAATTCTTTGCTTTCCCTGGTTGGACACCGAGTCGTGGGGATGTCCTCGATGATGTGTTGATGAGAGGCTGTGGATCCGTGGAAAGCCATGGGTTTCTTCTTGACAGTCCTGAGTGGTGCAATATTGTGTTGGCTGCTCTGCTTTTCTTATTTCCCCTCTTCATTCTGCTATATTTTTATATATATAAATTATACATATATAAAATAAACAAGGAAGTTTCTGTAGAAAATAAATCGTTGTTGAGAGAGGGCAAAATGACACTAAATTGGCAGCTTTACAGAAGGTATGATGCCTTTGATTGATTAGTTGTCAAAGAAATGTAATGTACCAAACATCATGAAGATTAAGGATGTGAAGATGGTTAAAATTCAAGTTGCATAAGTGTTTGGTGTTAGGTTTAGAGTCTCTTCCAGAATTTTAATTTTGAAAATGCAAAGTATTTGTTTTATGCTATTCCTTAGGAGCCCTCTAGATGTTTTGAAAATTTTGTGTTCTTCAAAAAACAACAACAACAAACAAAACACAATCTGAAATATTTAGTATTCACAGTTCATGAATTAGATAGAGACACTTTTTTTTTTTTTGAGATTAATAATGAGCTTCTGAGATGCATTAGACACCAGATAGAGAAACCAAGCACCAGAAATAATAGTAGCATTATCCTGAACCTCATAATTGCTCTCAGGATCTGATTTTATATTTTATCTACTGTTCATGAAATAACAGCAGCATATTTTGGAAAGGGGCTTTTCACAATGACATATAGTGATAAAAGAAAAGGGGAATGGCAGGGCAGGGATAGATGGGACATAGGGAAGAAATCCTTCCCTGTGAGGGTGCTGAGGCCCTGGCACAGGGTGCCCAGAGCAGCTGTGGCTGCCCCTGGATCCCTGGAAGTGCCCAAGGTTGGTTGGAGCTTGGAGCAATGGGACAGTGGAAGGTGTCCCTGCCCGAGGAATCTTACAGTCCCTTCATACCCAAACTGTTCTGTTTGATTCTGACAAGAACCCGCATCAAACCTGTGCTGCCAACTTCTGCTGCTCCTTTCCTGCTGTCCCTCCTGGAGCCTTCTCTCCAGATCTGCACAGACACCACAGTGCTGTCCTCAGTCATCTCCGCTGCTGTGATGCTAAAGAAGTGAAAAAGATGAAGTGCCCCAGACCTGACAGCAGTTCAGCTGGTGACAAATGGCTGTCACACTGACCAGTGCAGTCTGCTTGTTCCCATTCCCCTCTCCCTTCAGAGTGATATTGAGTTGGACTGCGAGCTGAAATCGTCTCTGTGTTCGGTGCTTGCACCAGCAGCTGGGACTCACCGTCATCATTGCCACCAGCTGCACTTCAGGAGAGACCAGGGAAGGCATTTTCAGACGTGCTGGCAGGTGATAGGGACCTCCAGGCTGGTCTGGCCATGGCAATTTGTCAAAAGCTGCACCATTTGCAGGGACTTGGCCTCTGAAAGCTGCCCTGGGTTAGCGAAGGTGAGGTGATGACAGCTCTGGTTTTCCTTGCAAAGACAAACTGAGAAGTTTGAGGCAGGAATTTTATTGTTAGGCCCTGCCAGTGCCAGCAGGGTTTTGGGTTGCCCACAGACACGTCTTGCTGTGAAAAGGCACCGGGTGAACTTTAAACTTGTGTTTGCTGTGGCTGTGTTTTGCTGTTCTGAGCTGTATTTTGCTGTTCTGAGTTGTATTTTACTGCTCTGAGCTGTATTTTGCTGTTCTGAGCTGTGTTTTGCTGGTCTCTTCTGGGTGTGGGTGGATGAGGGTTTATCTGCAAAGCTTCTACAGCCCTGTCTGGGTGTTTCATGTGCTGCAGACCTCTCACACAGGGACCTGGCTGTGGGTGGAGGAACCTGTCCGTGGGTCCTGCTCCCAGCTGTGCCATGAAGCCAGTATTCTCTCAGTATTCTCTGTGCTCTTTTCCCCCTGTCTTTTGCCTTTAAAGTTGGATGTTGATTATCTCTGCCACTTGTGTGGTGGACCCGCAGTGACACCAAACCCTCCCACCTGTCCCAGGGGTGTTTAACCCCTGCAGTCAGACACAGTGATGGCCTTTCACCATCCTGCAGGAGCAGAATGAGCCAGCTTCTGTCTCTGCTGCTGCCTCAGCCTGGGATTTGTAGGCAGCCCTTACAGGAGCTCCTCATGTGGTGTCTGGAAAGAGTTTGTCAGAGCAGAGTTGAGATGAAAGTCACTAAACTACAATAAATGGGGAGCTCCAAGGTATCGCTTTTAGAACTTCATTTAAGAGCATGGCAGCTCTTTAAACTGATTTCAGTAATGAATAATTAAAGCATAAAGTACAAGAAAAGTAAATATTTCATTGAAATGCTAAACAGAAACTATAACATCTGTTGAAGACAAAGGAAGCTTTATTTTTTCTTCTTCTTTCCCCCAACAACTTCTTGTCCTACATGGAGAGCCTGGGTCTGGATAGGAGGAAGCAGGGGGATATGGAACCATCAAATTCCTCCTTTTTAACCACTCTCTTCTGATTTGTCCTTCCTTGGTTAACTTGTGGATAATATGATTCAGGTAATACCCCATTTATTCCTTTCCTGGAAATGTTTGTGGACTTTGTAATCACAGAGGTTGGGAAATTTCATGGCTGTTCCAGTGAGAAAAAACTGTGTCCAAGCTCCAGTCCTAAGTTGTGTTCAGCAGGAGTTAAACAGGGACTAAAGCAGATGAATATATGGACTTGTGTTGTGTGTTTGCTATTAAAATTAATAAAACCTTCCTAGGAAATGGCTGATTAAGAACTGAATGTCACTAGGTAAATAAAAAAATGAGGCAAGTCCTTTGAGTAATTTCTCCAGATTCACTCTTACCCCCGCCATGTTCTGGACTCTAACAAAATATCAGCTTATTTAGGGTCTCTGTGGTTAGAAGTCAGGTTAGATATTGGTTGGGGCTGTGTTTATTAAGCAAGACTAGTGACTACCAAGGGCTGCTCATTTCCAAGAGGTATTGAAGCAATCCTCACCAAAGCCCAGCGAGGATGAATAGATAATTTGTGTAACTGGTAGATCAAGAATGAGCATTCAAGGTTGATGAAGACCTAATTTCCATTTCAAAACGAAACCAAACCTAATCTGAGGCGTTAGAAACAATAAGGGTGATGCATTAAAGGGTATTTATAGGCAGTGTTGATCTTTATTCTGCACTGAAGTCTCCCAGGCCCCAGGTGAGGGGGACCTACCTTGTACCTCAGGAAATGACAGCAAAAGCAGATCCAAATGTCCCTGCTGCCATGGACTCTCTGTCCATGACAGTCACCTGTGAGTGGCCTTCTCCAGGACTGGTTTTCCTGGATTTCTTGTATTTCACAAAAACCACTGAGTGCTTACACAGCCATGACTCTGCCCTCCCTCCCAGGGGCTGTGTGGGTGACGTGCACCAGGTTCCCACAAGACCCAAATCCTGAGATTGTTCCCAGTCTTTTCTCCTCATGGCTGAACTGATTGTGGAGCAAAGCTGTTCACTGATCACTGCTGGATTAGTCACTGTGGCTCTGATGTCAGAGGTTGCTTGGGATTAAATTTAATAGAAGACTTGGCTTTTGCAGCATCTTATTTTTTAAGTGCTTGGATCCCTGAGTGGAGCCCTAAATTTGGGTTAAATACAGACTGCATGGAAGGGTTTGGCACTGGATAAGGTGATCTTTTAAATCCTGGGGAGTCTGGAGCACCTTCCAGAGTTGCCCAGGCAGGAGAGGACAGAGAGGACAATTCTTTATATCCGGAGAGATGCTGGACACAGAGCTGGAGGGATGTAAAGGGAAGCTTTGGACTCAACACCTTGGGGAATGTGGCCACGAGCTCAGGTGCCTGCAGATTTAGGGGGCTGCTACACCTGGGGGTTCTTGAACCAGGTGAGCCCAGTTCCTGCCCCAACCCTGTCCCAGGCACTGAGGGCACTGAGCCCTTCTCTCTGTTCAGCCTCTGAGTTGCTCCATCAGAGCAGCCACCAGGGAGTTCTGGATATTGGCTGGTGCTTGTCAAGCACTTGAAGATTAAATATGCTGTGTTGTGAACAAGTTTTTGCTTTTCTTGTATTGAGCTGGGATACTGAGGTGATGAGCATGGTGTAAATATCTGGAGAGAGGAATGCTGAGCATAGTAATTTGTATTGATCTCAAAAGCTAAAAGGCCTTTCTACAGCACTCTGCTTTCTTGGTGTATATTATGGCCATGTAATAACAGAATTATTATTTCAGCAAAAGAATCAGTAGTAGGAGGAGATTATTACTCTAATAAACTAATTTTGGAAAGAATAATTAATTTGGTTCAAGGTGAAAACTAGTAGTCCAACTTAGTGTGGGATTAACATATTGTGTATTTTTGAGCATTTCTTGGCTCTGCAGGAACAGTGGTTTACAGGCTAATGTTTTGTTTTATTTATAATGACCCTCTGCTTAGAAGATCTTTTAGAGTTTGTTTTTGGTTTTCTTTTTTCCTTTTTTTAAAGGCTGGCATTATTAAAAAAGCAGTCTAAAAACAATGGTCCCTTATCCCTGAGATAAGCTTTTTATAAATGTGGGTTTTTTTCCTAAACAAACAAAGCCCCCTAATTATAAAGGATTGCAGCTCTCAGATAGCACTGGTATGATTTAATTTGCCACTTGCTGTCATTATCTGAGTCATTCCCAGGGAAGAAAACACAGAGAGTACTCCTGGATGTGCTGCAGCAGGACTGACACTGCTCCAGTACACTGTGGTAGTGATTCTTTGGTGGGTTTGTTCCTTATGGGTTCAGTACACATAATTCCTGCAGTGTTTAGAACATGTAAACCTTTTTCAATCTGAGGTATGTGAACAATTCTACAGTTACTAGTCCTTCTGCTCTTTTTCGATTTTTATTTATTTTTTAAATCTGTCACTGTCTGAAGTGTGAAGTGTTTTGAACTGGCCTAATTAAATGGTCCTTGATGCCTTTTGATGAGCTGAAATACAATATTGCAAAGCCCACTCTGCCCTGAGGAATGGTCAGGACTGGATTTGCTGCAAACATTTGGCAGTGGGATAGGGATTTTCAGCCCTGTCTGGGATGGAAATACTCACTTTTTAAGGAGATCCTTATGAAATACCTTGAAAACCCTGCTGAGTAGTTGGTGTTCCTCACAGAGACACTTTGTGGTGCGCTGGGAGAGCGATGGCTGAGCAGCTGTGCTCGGATTCCTTTCAGCACAGTTGTGCCTCAGCTCTGCCAGAGGCAGCAGATGATGCTCCACGGCTTGACAAGGGCCTGTCCCAGAGGGATGGAGCTGGGTGAGTGAGCTGACAGAGGTTCTAGCTCACAAAATGGGCTGGAATTATTAATTCTGGTAGCGAGAGTGTGAAATACAGACTCCCTGTATCTGTGGAGAAAAAGGAGGGGCCACCACATTAAACAAGCACTGGTCCCTTCTGAGCTGGTTCCAGAAGGAGCAGTGCATTTTCTTTATTTAATTTTTTTTTTTATATGTGCTCAAATTACTTAAATGATGCATGTGAGGCAAAAAAACCGACCCCATGAAGAAAACACAATTAAAACATTAATTATTAGTGCTGGGAGTATTTTGAGTCATTTTTGTATTCAATCGGCTGTAATTAAATACTCAGTGAACACAAAATTAGGTCATATATTATGTAAATAGGATGAGACATCCACTAGCTCCAGCAACAAATGTGTTGGAGTCCTTAAGGGTACAATTCAGGAATGGACTCTTGGAGCCTAATGGGTTCTGTCTGACCCTGGTCTCCCTCTGTGCCCACCTGAGCAGGGAGCAGATCCCGTGGAGGATGTGGGACGTGATCCGTGCTGGGCCACCTGCTGCACCTCATGTTCTCAGCCAGGTTTGTTCTCCCAGGGGAAAGATTTCCTCCATGTCCCCAGTGCCTCTCTGTGCTGTGACCCAGCCACGTGGCTTGAGCACGTCCTTTAGACACAGAATGAATTTAGGTGTATTAAACAAAAATTAATAGATGCTTTGATGGTTTTGCTGAGCGATGCTGGGAGCACTCGGCACTGCCCAGGATCAAGCCCTCTATTCTCCAACATGACACTTGACAACTCCTGGTTTAGCAGTCATAATTGCAAATGCCAAACCTGATTTTCCTCCCTTTGGGGATAGTGGAAGCAGTAACAGGTCCATTATTATTAATCAGAACGTTTATGTAGCTCTTAAAGAAAGAAATAACAAATACAAAATCAAGCTGCTGGGTTCTGCTCTCTTCTGACAGGGGCTTGCTGGGGGAAGGAGCATCTCCTGTCAGTCTGAGCTGCTGCATCCTCCTGTCCTCCCCTCATTGTGCTCCTTGTTCCCATCTCCAGAAGTGGCTCTCAGAGCCCTCCCTTCCTTCCCCAGTCCTTTTTTCCCAACTCTCCAAGTTCTCATGTTTAAATCCAAACATGAGCACCATTCCTTGTCCTCCCCCCTCCGCCTGCTTCCCACTGGAACAGCTGCCCAGGGCAGGGTGGAATCACCGTGTCTGGAAGGGTTCAGAAACCCTGTGGATGTGGCACTTGGGGACATGGTTTGGTGGTGGCCTTGGCAGTGCTGGGGGAGTGGTTGGGCTTGATCATCTTGGAGGGATTTTCCAGCCTTGATGATTACACAATTCCATTTTGTTTCCTCATGGAAGAGGCTGCAATTCAGAACCAAGGAGGTGTTGTACATCAAATATTCTGTTGGAGTCCTTCAGGTAATAGTTTTCTACACTGTGTGCAGTTTGGTGCTGTTTGTATTCTTCAGGTGATGGAAGAATCAAATTGTAGTTGCCTATATTTTGATTTTTTAAGAGAGCTAATGTCTTTTCTAGCCTCTCTCCTTCTCTGGCTCCCCCTTCCCCCCACCCCAACCAAAAGATCTTTATTTTATAGAATTTCTTTTCATAGCCCACAACTGATTCTTTGTAGATCCCTGAAAAAAGCAGGGTGGGTTTAAATCAGTAAGAAGAGATCAGCCTTGGCACTGGGTAATGCATGGAGAGGTGCAGTGGGAGCTCTGCTGCTCCCAAACCCTGACATGGGGATCCCAGTTAACCCTCAGAAGGGAAATCAGTGAGGATATTTCTGTAAGGGAGGTGCCATGTGGTTTTTATACCCAGGTAGCATTTTTTCCTAATTCTCCATGAGGTAGGGAAGAACTCATCTGGTCTGTGCCTCTGGAATTGACGTGTCTGGAATCCTCAGGAGAAGAAAGGATGGCAGTGTCGGGGCTCTGGGAAAGAGACTTGTGCCTGGGGCCCTTCTCTCACCTCTTGCAACTCTGAAAGCCAGGTTACACAGTTGTCTTCCTTGTTTGCCATGCCATTTTTGCCTCTGGAATTGGGGTATAATCCAATATTTGGGAATGGAAAGTTTATTCCTCCGTCTCAGCTGCAATAAACCTACATGGACCTTCAGGCTGATGGTTGGTGGGCTGCAAACGTGGGCAGCTTGTCGGAGCTGGTGGTGTGACCCCAGCAATGGGATGTCAGGCACTGTGTGCTTGCAGTAAGTGTGGAGGAAAAACGAGGCAGAGTGGCCACTCTGAGGCCCTGATATTTCACTTTCAGACTTCCTCCTAGCTGGGAGGGTCAGGCTTGGCTGCTCTCAGCTCTGTACTGTCAGGAGGCATGGATTCAGCTTATCAAGCAGTGCTGGGCTTGCTAAGTGCTTGGCAGACATTATAGAAAAGCGAGATGCTATTCATGCTGCAGTGGATAAGGAGTTGGAAAGCTTTGGTTTGAGATTGCGAGAGGCTGAGAGGAAAATTGAAGTCATGGAGATAATGATCATTGGACCTAATGCTGCTCTTGCTGAGAATGCCAAAGGCCAGGTTGTAAGGCGTGCAGAAGTCCAGTTGATCATCTGGAAAATAAGTGCAGATTGAGTATTATCATCTTGGTGGGAGAATCTGGTGAATATATTGATGGAGGAGCGCAGAGATTCGTGTGCTGGTTGCAGGGTGCTGGTTGAGTGGCAGAAATGTGAGGTGGAATTTTTCAAGTGCTTCAGTCGTGTTAGTGAAATGTCAAGCTGCTAAGCACTGATTTCCCAGGACAATAAACCAGTGAATATTATTGCTAATATTATTATGACACAGTGGCTTGAAACTGGTGCATATGATGCAACTCCAATAACAACAAAAATCTGTGGGTTTTTTTGATAACTGTTGGGGGATTGTTCAGTCTAAAATATCAGGGGGTAATTTTAATGCTCTGTGACTTCTGTGTGTCATTTGGATTTGGCTTTTTCTCGTATATCTCGTATATCCTAAAAAATAGTTCGTTTTGGTGACACTGAAAATCATCCAGAGTATTCTGCCTTTTTATTGCCAATAGGTTATAATTTAATAAAACACTTGATACTTACATAAAAATCAGCAAAGAGAGACATCTGGACTGCAGTTGCTGCTATAGGCCTACAGCTTTTCTTTCCTTCTTTTTCTAAAGAGGAGAATGAGATTTTAGTTTAAACTGTTTTTACCCAGCACATTGTGTGCCAATAGGCAGTGAATAGATACCATCTCCTCAGATGTGCACACAATCAGATTTTATCCTCCAGCACTAGAGGTTCTGTGTGCAGCTGCTGACAGAAGATTTTATTTGCCTGACAGAGGTCCCTGTGGACAGAGAAATTGTTCCCCACTGACAAGAGTGGTTCTTCAGCATATTTTTGGATTGTCTTCCTTCAGAATTGTTCCTTCTTAAAGGTCGACTGATTTCCTCCCAACTATTAAACATCCTCTATTAAGGAAAAATAAAATAGTTGTGCTATAAATAATACGAAAATTACCATTCTGACCTTTTTCTCTGCATTTCTTCAGTTTCCTTGACCTGCTTTCCTCTCCATGGGGCACCAGTGATGTGTCCCTCAGCCCGGGCTGGGAGCCTGCTGGGAGGGCACACACGGTGGTGCTGGCTGTGCCTGCCTGTGGTTTCACACTTGCTTGGGAGGGTGTAAAGAGGGATAAGTGGATTAACCATTCACTTTTGGTGTCCTTGCTGGTGTGGCAGGTCCGTGGTGTGCCTGGTGCTGGTTGTTCCTTGCAGGAGTGGTGTTGAGGCTGCATTGGGTTCTTTTCCTTTGCAAGAGAAGCAGGAATTGCTTCCCTTGGTTTTTTGGGAAAACAGTTGTGCACAGTAAAGGTATTTATGATACTGGGTCCTACCTCCCACTGCTTGGGATTTCAAACTTGGTTTTCCTAATCTGAAAATAGATGGATGCTGGGAGTCCTCCTGTGGCCTGAGGCTTTCTGTAGTAAAAGAGAAATTGGAAACTAAGGGTTATATTCTAGGCACAGGATAATTTAACATCATGCGAGATCAATCTGAACCTCTCTTGACCCCTGACTGTTCCTATGATGTACTTTTCCCTGAAATCCTCGTGAAGTGGGTGGAGTTTATTGCTTGTGAGGGTCTTGGTCTGTCTGACACAGCGTGCACGTTTTGGGTGGATTCTGTGAGAATACGTGTTGGATTATTGCCTGCTGGGTTACTCCAGCATCACAAGTGGCCAGCAGTGTCCCTGTGGCATTGTTGGTCTCTGTGTGGTGGTGTGCAGTGAGAGGACACAGGGACCAGCTCCTCTCCCAGCCAGGGAGATGCTTTGGAACTGCCCACAGCATTTCCATGAGCTGGCTGGTGACGTGGACACGTCCTGGGCCGTGGGGGACACCAGACAGCCTGGCCAAACAGCCAGGAGGAGGAACAGGAGGAAGCAGGACAATTAACCCATCTCCCAAAGGACCAAACCTGTGCTCAGACCTTTGTGTTGTGCTCAAAATGCACGTTCACAGTGCTGATCCCACATCTCACAGCAGTGGCACGGAGCTGTTTGGAGGTGCTGGACGGGAGGGGGGCAGTGGCTGCAGCTCTGCTGGGAGAGCTGTGGTGGCCAGAAGTGTGCTGAGGAGAACACACAGTGGACAGGAACATCAGCAAGGTGGGGTCTCAAGGTAGAGCACGGGGCTGTCACCCCAGGGAAGGCTGGGGGGTGACTTCAGTGTGGGAGTCACCCCATCTTTTAGGAGCTGAGATGTTGTTTCACCAGGGAGATGTGAAAAGGGTTCAGGGACCCATCGGTGTGTGGAGGTGCCCATCACCCCAATCTCTGGATGGTGAATTTGACCCAGGGCTGTGCAAGGGCTGCTGTCCAGCCTTGGAGTGATTTTTTTTTCAACCAGCTGCTTGTAGGACCCAAGGAGCTGTGGGGGAACAAAACACCCCCTTGCCCAGCACTTCTTCCAAAACTGCTCTCGCAGCAGAGTTTCCATTTTTCAATTCCTTGTGACTTTTGGTTTAACTCCTGTGCTTTCCTGTGCCGTACCAAAAAGTGTGGGAATACCCTTCCATGTGCTGCTTGAGATGTGATTTTTGATTACCTGGGAGATTGCTTAGGAAATCTCTGGGCTTTGTTGCATTGCACATGCTCCGATCACATTTACAAGCGAGCCACACACTGGGACAGAACTAGGTCACTGGAAGACTCCTTACTGGACACATGTTTAGTTTTCCTAATTCACCCCCTATATTAAGCAACATAATTGGGATTTTAGGGGTAGCTGAGTCTTGCTGACCATAGCTAATTTTTATTGTGGGTCCATCAGAAGGTTGAATTTTGGAGGCACAAAATGAGAGGTTTTGGTACATGGGAGAAAGTGGGATATTTTGTCTTTGACTCGCAGTGGGAGGTCACAGCCTTTTGTGCTGGCAGCTCTGAAACCAGCACAAACTGGGGTGATTAGCTCCCTTTTCTAATGAGTACACAAAGCTGATTGTGAATGAGCCAGTGGGTTCATTGTGCACCCTTGGCCTGCGTTTAATCCTTTATGTGAGACCCCCTTTTACACAGGGGCAGCAATTGGAATCCAATTTACACCGGGCTCGGCATTAAATCTCCTTACTCCTGCGATGCTGGCTAATCAATGGAATTGAAATTCCGGTGCCATCAGGAGCCTCCTCCCTCCAGCTCTGCCACTCTTTCTGCTGTGTTTTTAGGAGAGATGAAGCCCTTTAAGTGGGAAACACTTTGTCTCCCTAATACAAGAATAAACAATGTCTCGCTTCTTGGCAAAACACATCGCAGCGCTGTGTAACAAGCAGCAGAGATCTTAAAAAGTCCATCAAGAGATGTTATGGTAATTTCACAAGAACGACCACCTTGCTTTTAGTGAGAATTATCTAAATATGAAGATAAAAGGAAGAAGAAAGGGAGCTTGACGTGTAGAGAGACACATGAAAGGTTTCAGGAGAGGCTTTCGGTGCTGCACAGAAATATTTTGCAGCTGAGTTTTCTGGCAAGCACCTGAATAGCAGGAAGAGTTTCTGCCTGCCTGGTTTTCACTTTAACAAACAGGACTTGTTAAATCAGTTTTGGGGGATATAAGAGATCAGTAAATTTAAAAGAGGAGACCTCAATCAGCCCCTCCCAACAACTTTAGGAACTGTGGGAATACAGCTGAAGGAACTTCCCCCTTGTTGCAGCTGAGTCAGGGGAAGATAAACCAAATTTTGTAGGAGAGTCAGTGTTTGTGCACCCACATGTGATGGGGAGGATTTCAGAGGTGCTGAATGCCTGGAAACAAAGCAGATGAAATA
This sequence comes from Hypocryptadius cinnamomeus, assembly GCA_013400635.1. NCBI lineage: Eukaryota > Metazoa > Chordata > Aves > Passeriformes > Zosteropidae > Hypocryptadius > Hypocryptadius cinnamomeus. Next base: position 24,321 of record VYZP01074115.1, on the reverse strand, counting down.
TCTCACCTGGGTAGGGTACAAATGGAGTGCCATGAATTGTGGCTTGCTTCTGGAAATTCTGGCTGGTCATGGCTTTTGAAAGCCAGCCCACTTTGTGCCATGGAACAGCTCAGCTCAGGAGCTGCTCAGTTCTCATCCCCATCCATTACTTCTGGTGCTGCAGCCCCCTGAAATATTCATTCTGCCTTTTATTCCTCAGTGCTGTTTAATACCCCAGGCAGAACAGTGACCTGGAGGGTTTGTATTCAGTTACAGCCATTGTTGTGGGACAGGCTGGTACCTGGAAAGCTGACACTGGTCTGGAAATTAATGAGTATATATTCCCATTGCAACCTGTGTGCCAGGTGTATTTATTTAAAAAGTCATGAAGCAGCCTCCCCAGAATGAGAGGATACTTTTTACACAACTCCCTGAGTTAGCTCTTTTTCTCTCACCTTGTTTCTGAGCTGTTGGGATGCACGCTGGTTGCTTTTGGGGTGGCCTTGCTGATAAATCCTGTTGGTTTATTTATCTCCCTCCACTTTGGCTGTCTTGGTGCCCTTTTCTCTCTGTGCTGTCTGGTTGGAGCTGTTGTGTTATTTTCTGAACAAGGCAGACTCAAAGGCCTTGAGAAGTACAAAATGTACCTGCCTGCCTGGTTTTTGCCATCAGGCTTGATCCTGATTTTGGTTCCCATCAGCACTGGTGCTTGATCCTCAGTGGTTCACACATAAATATAAAATAAATTTAAAACCACCCCAAAACAACCCCCCACAAATATTGTTTCAAGCTGCAGCTCCCATTCAGGGATTCTACTTATCCATCCACAGACCACTGAGGATTACCTGGAATGATGATGAGGTAATCATTGCATAATGGCCCCAAGTTTTAAACCACTGGATTTTTTCAGTGGGCAGATTTTTTGTTTTTCCCCAGATTTTTTCTTAAATTTGCCATTGATTCAGTTGTGGAAAGCCTGGTTGACTTTTCAGGCAGAGCTGATCTGCCAGCCTTTAAGGTGAGGCTATTTTATGTTTTACTTTGTGTAAACCCAGCAGTCTGAATTAAGGACAAATGCCCTGAAGTGTGCAACTGAGCCTGTTTTAATAACTGAAGTATTTGGGGCCATTTGATTTGGTGAGCTCTTTTTCTGTAAAAAAACAAAATAAACGAGCAAGCTGGGCTCCAGCATTTTGCAGGGAACATTATTTTGTGGAGAGAGAACACTGATCTTATTTGGCAGAAAATAAATGGATGTTTGTGTTATGACGCCTATTCAAGTACTTTCTTTTATGTATGTGCAGGATGCTCTGTCCTGAAATCTGATCTCGTCTGACTGATACATTTTAAGGAGGGTGATTCTGACTCTTTCACAACTTTCAAGTGTAAATGTGTTAATGTTTTGCCCAGCACATTATTTCTAACAGGCTGAACTTTCATTGTGTTTTCTCAGTTTGGGTTTAGGTTTAACTCGAGGCTTTTCATAGCTATTTAATTCCTCATAATTTCAGACATCCTGGTAGCCTCACAGCTCCCCCAAGACTGCAGAGACGACCACAAACACTCAGCCTTCCTGGCTTTATTTTTTAAAGATCTTTCTTTCTCCCCACAACCTCCCAGCTCCCAAATCCGAGCCCCAGGGGGAAATCGGAAGTTCTTCCCCAGACCTGTCAGCTCTTGTGCTTTCAGGGTGAGCCTAATGATGTTGAGCCCTATATGATTCTTTCACACTTGTCTACTTCAATCTCACCCTGCAAGACAAGCAGTGGCTGTGCACAGGGAGGGGATGAAAGTCCTGCCACGGTGCAAATCTGCAAAACATACGCACAGGCTGTGAAGGAAATTTGGGATCAGATGCAAATCCTGTGTGTAGCGTAGCTGGTTGGGTTGTGGGGTTTTTTTTTCCCCCTGCAGTTTAATATGATTTTTTTCTTTCTGCATAGGAAATCAAATCAGGTTTTGGAGGGACACGGGGAGGGATCAGAGTGAAGAATTATGCTGAGTGTCTCCCATCTGCCTGATGGTATGTAGGTGGGAATAAATAGCAGGATTTCATTCTGGAGAGAAGAGAAATAGTAGTGAAATTGAGTAGAGAGGTAGCCACAAGCCTAATGTTTCAGAAATTGACCCTCCCTGCCTCTTTTAACCAATTATGAGACCACTTGTCCTCAGGACATTTTGTGCCTGGAGGCTCCATATAAAAATCCTGGGTGGCATTAGGAGATTCAGAGGCCTCTGTGAGCAATGCACACAGCCCACCCTGTCCCCTGGGATTTTCCTCACTGAGGGTGGGTAGGCAATGCCACCAGGGTGAATTTTGGGAGCAGCTGGTGTGCAGCATCACCAGACTGCTCGGACCCCGGAGTGTGAAGTCATCCCTTTTTTCTCTGTGTTTGCTTTTCAGCTTAATCTCTGAGCAGTTTCCTCTACTTCCATTTTTCTGGTGAGTCACAGAGGAGAGGAGAAACAGGCTAAACACAGATGGAAATGAAAAATCTGGATCTCGGAGCCTGCTGCCTCAGTTTCTTTCCAGAGTGCACTCTTTGCAGATAGCAATTGGAAAATGGTGTGTGGGTGCTACAAACACCCCCAAAATCATGTGGAGACAGGGTCTGTTTCCCCCTTTGCTGTTAGATTGGTTTTATACACCATGTAAATCAGGTTTATGTTGTGTGTGAGCAGTGTTGGCTGCCTCTTTTCTATTATCCGGTGGTTTTTTGTTCCTTGTGGGTATTTACCAGCTGGTTTTGTACAGGACTCTGTTTTTGGTGTGCCAGAAAACTACCTGAAGCCATGTAGGCAAATGCTGAGCTTCTCTTCCCCTACAAGACTCTGTAAGACGCAGTGGAGATCCCTCCCTTGTGTGGGGCTGAGTGACAGTCCCTGAATGAAATAGGTGGAGAGGAATGGGGTGGAAGGAGAGAAAAAAAGAAGTGGGGTATGGCAATCTTCTTAAATTTTTACTGCTTTATCTATGCTTTCTCATTTCTAAATAGACCTGGGTCTTTTTACTTATCACTCTTTGTAGAGGGCTCCCCTGTCCAAACCCAGGCTCTGCTGAATTGCACCTTTCCACATACACGCACACAGCTGCAGCTTAACATTACTTGAGCTTGTTTTTGTTGGGTTTTTTGGAGACTGTTTTGCCAGAAAAGGCTGATGTCATATCTCTGGGTAGTTAAAAAACAAATTCAAGCAGCCTGTGGTGGAGAACCTGTGGAAGTGCTGCTGCCAGCCAGGTTCTCAGGGAGCGCTGGCCCCTGCCCAGCGGTCAGGCGGGTGATTTACTGAGTGCTTTTCCCATTGCTGTGCAGCAGCCAGAACGGCTTTCTGGACTTTCTAAATATTTTTTTTATTTTTTTAAGACCTCTGTGGTTGGGTTTTTGAGTTTCTTTGTGGTTTGCCACTTGGGTAGTGTTGAAAATGACAGTTTTTAGTCGTAGGTTTGAAGATTGTGATAGCAAATTGGAATTGGGGTGTCGGAAATGGGGCTTTGCAAGAGGCAGATTTATAAATCAAGGGGGAGCTGAGGAAATGTGAGCTTTTGTGAGGCTCTGCCATGGGGCTGAGGGTGTTCAGTTTCTTGGCTGGAAGTTCCTGAGGGATCAGCAGTGAAGGAGGGAGGTATGTCCCCAGAACAGTGTGGCTGTGTCCCCCTGTCTGAGGTGGCATTGGTCACCTCCAGCTGTGTTTCTGCCTCATCCTTGTGGGCTCTGCCTTCAGGGCTTCCTCCTGCCCCCTTCCTGCAGCAGACACTCGACTGCAACTGGGCTAAACACAAAACGTACCAGGATTTTCAAATCAAAATGCACATCAGCTGCTCTTTCTGTGCCTGCTCCCTTATTTCTGCTAGCAGTCACTCTTTGGGCTTTGAAAGCTGCAAGTGTTCTCCATTCCAAACTACTCTTCCCAGCTGGACAGTGAGAACCAAAACAATCACTGCTTCCTCTGGGAGCTGAGAGACCTCTGTAAGAGACACATCAGACTTGTACCTAGAAAAACAGGGTAGAAGCAGCAGGTTTAGAAGAGTTTGCATTGATATTCTGTCCTGAAGACTTCCTGAAAGCTGCGCTGAGGGCAGATCTCCCTGTCCAGAGCTGTGTTGTTACCCTGGGATGTGGCTGGGCGTCCCAGGGGTGTTTGGAGCTGTCAGTCCCAGTCTGCCCATGTGTTAACCCGATATTGTTTTACTACATACCTGCACCAGTGACTGCTTTTAATCAATATGCACTATGCTAAACATGAAGTCCAGAGAAATTCCCCAGGGACGTTTTCTTTTTTTGACTGCTCTGAAATCTCGTTCGAGTAACTCATCCCACATCTGCTTGCTTTTCTTTCCTATCAGCTCTGATTCAGAGGTAATCTTTTAGGGATAGCCTTTGCCAGCTCTTCCCTGAATACTCAGTGATACACAGGGAGCACAGGAGCGTGCTCAGATGGTTTTAATCCACTCCAGTGATGGCAGGATGCAGCTGCCACCTGCAGACCAGCATTCACAGGGTGACCCTGACATCTAGGCTGTGCCTAAAAGGTTCTCCATGAACCCTAAAAAATGAGTTCACTGAGTTTTTATTACTATGATTATTCTAATTTTTTTTTTGTCCTTTTAATCCTTCGTGTGCAACAGCTTGATTTTGGGGTTGGTGGCACTGGAGGGAGGGACAGTTGGTGAGAAAGGAGAGTGGACGTGGCTGGCACGGGAGCTCTGGGAAGCTGTGAATGGTGGGGGGCAGTGCTGGCTGCTGGCATCACTCAGGAGCATTTTCCTGAGGTTCAGCACAGCAGCCATGAGGAAAAAGCTGACTGTCATTCTGATCAGCACTAACTCAGCCTTCTACACCTTCACTCTTTTGGGTGTGTTTGGAGAATTCCTCTGGCAGACGGCGTTGCTTCATTAAATAGTTATCCCTGCTTGCCCTGGTTAGTCACTGCAAACCAGCTGCTGTGTTTGGTTCTAACCTGGTGCTAATCTGCTACTCCTTTTAACAAACTAGTCACAACAAATAAATGCTCTGCTTGTCTAAATGGCCCTTCCATCCTGTGGTGCTCTCCTGAAGGTTGATTTGTAGCTTTCCATTTTGGTCCCAGCACAGCCCTTCCCCAGGATTTGAACGGACAGGTTGTTGTTGTTGGCATAAATTTGGCAAGTTTTAGTGTGAAGAACGAGGATATGGAGCAGGCAGGGTGGAGGGGAACACCTGGACTGTTATTTTTAGGTGGCACATTGTTTCCAACCAGTGTGCCTTTGCTGCTCCAAGCCCTATCCCACCTGGCCTTGGACACTTCCAGGGATGGAGCTTTTTTGGGCACCCTCTGCCAGGGCCTCCCCACCCTCACAGGGAAGAACTTCATCCCGGTATCCCTTCCCTCTGGCAGTGGGAAGCCATTCCCTCTTGTCCCATCCTTCCATCCACTGTCCCAAGTCCCTCTCTAGCTCTCCTGGAGCCCCTTTAGGCCCTGGAAGGAGCTCTCAGGTCTCTCTGGAACCTTCTTTTAGGGGACGGTGCAAGTTGCCCTTTGTTTCAGTGGTAGTTAATATTAAAATTAATTCTTATTTTGTGTCCTTTGTTCTTGGTCACCACAATGTGATTTTTTTTTTTTCCTATTGCAAATTAAACACGAGACGTTGTGGTGGGTTGCAGACTCAAGGGATTAATTCTGCAATTTCCAGCCCGATGTTCTTTTGTCCTGGAATGAAAATGGTCGTCTTAGGTAATGGCTATTTTTATACAGCCATTTGTTCACTGAGAACTGGGTTGAGACCTCCAGTAGTGTATCATTGACTGCTGAACAGCCATCGTGCAGTGCAGATCACTTCTGAGCTTGGCTACGCCCTCACCCGAGATGTGTGATCTGGTTCTGAAAACCACCTCGATGGTCTCACCCCACTCAAGGCTCCCCTTTCAATCCTGTGCCTTTTTTTGGTGGGACTCAGGAAGTCTTCATTGTAGGTAACAGGTAGAAACACCAATGTGCAAGTTTCTGCTTTTTTGTTGTGGAGAAAAAAAAAAAGAAAAATGGGAAATGTTGCTGCAGTATCTTGTGGTTCACTGGATGGACCACAGTGCTTGGGATGTCTGGGTTGTTGGAGTGATGGCAAGAGCTGGGTGCTTTCTCTCCTCCAGCAGCATATTTAGGCTGGGAAGGCACAGCTTCAGGTGTTCTGCAGCTCTGGGAAGGGATTTTTGGATTGTTTGTGTGTAGCATAAGTTTGGTCCTTCTGAGCCCGTGGCAGCAGCCAAGGTGACGAGTCCCTGCACTGCTTCTGGCTGTGTGATGCTCCAGAGTCTCTCAAAGTCATCACTGTGCCCTAAAAAAAAAAGCCTTGAAGAGCTTAAAGATGATTCTGCACTTTTTTTTTTTTTTTTTTTTTTTTGAAGCCCATCTCCAGGTGGTTCTGGTGAGGACACTGTGGGAGGGTGCTGGAGAGATTTTGTTGTCATCTGCTGGTGGCATGTGGACTCCTGGTCCTCTGGGTGAGGAGGAGATGCTCCTGTGCTTCCTGACAGAAATTCCATCTTCTTAAGTGCTGAAGAGGCTTCCCAAGCGTGTTTGTGGTTAATCCCCAGCCCAGGGGTGTTGCCTTTTCCTTAGAGAAGAGGAAACTGAGGCAGAGACTCACAGAGGCACATTTAAAGCCCTGATGGTTTCACTGCACATCAGCTTGGTTGGGCCAAACATTTTCTAAATTAAACTATTAGAAAGGTAATAATGAAAATAGTGGAGCAAGCCAAGCTCAACATGCAGAGTGGAAAGCAGAATACTGTAAGCTGTGGGGTTTTAGTCCCCATGCAGTGGAGATGCAGGCAGTTATTTCTTAGGAATTATTTTATTTAGTTAACACCAAATAAATGCCATTGTTACTTCTTCAAAGCTTCCCATCCCCCCCTTTTTTTTTCCTTTTTTTTTTTTTTTTTCCTTAATAAGCCAAACACCTAGGACATTGCCCTGGTGCTGAATTGGCTCATGGATCACAGTGCTGGGAAGTTTGTATTAATCAGCACTCTGCAGTCAGTGTATTGTTGCTTCATTAACCTACTTGTTTTTAAGTATCTGTAAATCACAAAGAGGGGAAGTCCTGCTGCTTGCTGAGAAAGCAGCCCTGTTTGCAGCATCTCTCCTCTCTGAAGCACATTTCTAGTTTGCACTTAGGGTTTGGGGGCTTTTTTTCCCTGTTTTTCTCACCTGTGAAATTTGTGGTGTAGCTCAGAAGGACATTTCAGATGTGTATATCCAAAATTGCAAGTGCTGTTGCTTTTAACATCCAAGCTCCCTGGGGATATTTGGTTCTGGAATACATCTATTCTCCAAGTGTTATTTCACTGCTCACAATGTCACAGCTAAGGTCTTGTTGTTCAGTAGGTACATTTTATTTGTCAGGATGCTGTATCTTCCTAAAGAGGCAGGGAACTGCAATAAAAAATGATTTATTTTCTTTTTTAAGTGAATCATTACAGGAGTTGTTAAAGGACTCTCGTAAATGTTATTGGAGAGCTGGTTCTAGGGTCTAGAGGAGGAGAAAAGGTTGGTGTCAGGTTGTACAATCTGACAGTGATTATGTGTTAGTATTTCCCTGGCTAACAGAGATCCTCTTCAGTGTCCTCTGCTTCTGAAGAGGACTTTGAGGGGATGGGAAGAAATAAGGAAGGGTTGTTTGTGCTGCTGATACTGAGGTTTGTGCATTGGTGACTGCAAATCCCTGAAATCCTGTAGTGGTGGAATAGACCCGGAACTCATCACTGCTGTCTTGGCTTTTAATCACAGAATCACAGAAGGGGTTTGGGTTGGAAGGGACCTTAAAGATCATCCAGTGCCACCCCTGCCATGGGCAGGGACACCTTCCACTGTCCCAGGCTGCTCCAAGCCCTGTCCAACCAACCTTGGACACTTCCAGGGATCCAGGGGCAGCCACAGCTGCTCTGGGCACCCTGTGCCAGGGCCTGCCCACCCTCCCAGGGAACAATCCCTTCCCAATATCCCACCTAACCCTGCCCTCTGGCAATGGGAGCCATTCCCTGTGTCCTGTCCCTCCATGCCTTTTCCCAAGTCCCTCTCCAGCTCTCCTGGAGCCCTTCAGGCCCTGGCAGGGCTCTGGGGTCTCCTCAGAGCCACCTTTCCTTCAGGCTGAGCCATCCCAACTCCCTCAGCCTTTCCTCATGGCAGAGGTTCTCCATCTCCTCCCTGGTGCTATCTGAGCAGCTCTTTGGACCATTTTTGGGCAGGACAGGGGGTCTCAGAGGCGCCCCTTGCACAGCCCCATGTTGCACCCCCAGCTTTGGAGCGTGGAGCCAACAACTCAGGAGCTGCTTCTGCCTTCCCATTGTTTCTTGGAATTGCAGTGTCAAGATGCAGCAAGGAGGAGAGGATGTTTTCTGTCCTCTCTCAAGAACTCTGTCGGTGTCTCTGCTGCTGTTGTTGTCAGTGCCAGGGCTGTTGAAATCTCTATTTAACTCTGGAAGTCAGAGTTAGGGCACAGGGCTTCTCCTGCAGCCGAGCCCCAGCCGTGACTCATGGTGGTAATTTGGAATTGCAGGCACTGAATGTGCAACTTGCTTTCCTTTGCCACAAGGGCTATTATGCAACAGGAACTGACAAGTACATTTTTGAACATTTTCACTTACTCCACATAAGCATGGGTTCTGAAATTTGGAGAGCTTTCTAATTGAGTGATATTCTCTAGGAGAATCAAATGTATATTAACAAATTTTTTTAAATGTAACAAGGAATAATTGAACTTCAATAGTATCTGATTACATTTGGTGTGTTTCAAAAATCCTTTTTTTTTTTTTTTCTTACTGATTTCAATTGCAATTGCATTTCTATATTTGTATTTTCCTGCCTTGTGGAAAGTACCACATGCAGTATTGGCACTGCAGTGCCTGACTTCTGGATGAAGGACTTAATCAAAGTAAATCTGGATGGTTTCTCTGAGGTGCCAGCCAAGGATAATCATCATTTTTGTTGCTGTTTACCAGCCTGTCCTACCTGTTGTGAAATGGAATATAATCTGTAAACACACACTCTGGGTTTTAAAGTCCTCTTCCCCAAATTCCTAAAGTGTGTAACGCTGCCTCTAGATTAATATTTAGACCAAATTTATTAACTGAGCGTGATTTTTCTTTTAAATTAATTTATCGGTCTCTTTCCTCGTGCTGCTAAAAGAGACAAAAGCAAATCTGTCGCTGTTATTTAGATTTATTTCACAGACATATTTTCCCATTTGTGTGGATAAATGCTGGTCTGACTTCATCACCATTTTTAGATGTTCTGCAACGCTGAACACAAAATATGAGCTGTCCTTTTTAGAAATAGTGCTCAAAACACTCTGTACTCGTAACCCATTTGTACAGCTGGGCGAGCGGATGCGCCCAGAGCCTGAGCAGGAGCTGCTGAGCCCTGGCAGTGCCAACAGGTTTCATGGGCTCAGAGAGGAGCACAAACTCTGGATGAGCTTCCAGGAGCTGGATCTGGCTCCCTGGAGGTTGATGCCACTGCTGTCAGTGTGGATTGGGCTGGTGCTGCTTCCCTGCCAGCGCTGCCTGGGGTGGGCACGGAGCTGGTGACACCTGGCTGGATGTGGTGGGAAGCCCAGCCCAGCCTCGTGCCCATCTCTGCTCAGCTGTCCTTCTTGCCCCGTTTTTCGAGGTTTTTACCTCCTCATCCCTCCTGGGAAACCCTTGCCCATGTGTCTTCCCCACCTGTGAGTTGCAGGGAGAAATTTGAAAACAGGAATTGAGGCATTTTCTGAGTTTCCAGGTGTTTGTTTTGATGAGATGGTGGGAGGAGCTTCATCTGTGCTTTTTAAAGGGCAGAATGTCCCCAGTGCCTGCTCTCTTCTGGCTCAGTGGCTCCACTTTCCACGTGCCCTGGGCCAAACCACGTGTTGCTGAGCCCTGGAGAAGTTTTGGGATGGTTGATTCATAAAACATGTGGTTAATGCCGTAAGTCTAAATAGATATGACAGTGTTTATGCTGCCTTTTGTTGTCACTACTTAAAAGGCAGCATCCCCTGCTCCCCAAACCCAGCAGAGCGGGGGACAAAATGCATTTGGTGCTTGGGGATTGTCTGCTGGAGGTGCTGTGACCCCTGCCCAGCCCTTGTGGGGCTGAGCCCAAAAATCTCCAGGATGTGCAGAGAGCTGCGAGGCACCGGAGCTGCTTTGATAGATCGGCTCTCAGGAGACACAAGCCCTGGCTTGTCAGGAAGGGGACAGCTCATCATGAGCCACTTTGGTCACACACCTTACGGGCGGTGAGCGGTGTTTGATGGAGTGGAGCCCAAGGTAAGGCGAGGAGGAACACGCTGTAAAGCGCTTTTTGTAAACACCACACACCGAGGCGGCTCCCTGCAATCCAGTGCCAGCATCTCATCGCTCCTGGTTTATCCTCCTCTCCTGAAATGTGCTCGGCTTAAGTGGAAGCAGCTGCCTCCTGCACGGGGAAAAGGAGGCAGACCCTCCTCTCAGCCCCCCCAGCCCCTGCCTTCAATTAGCTGCTGGTTTGCCTGGAGTGCTGCAGTGTGACCACTCCTACTGTCAGAGCCAGGAGGAAAAATGCAGCACAGTAATGAATTTGTAACTAGAGAATGGGGCTAACGAGTGTCCTCAGCACAGGAATGCAGTGGGCATATATTAAGCCAGGTGTATAGAGGAGGGAAAAGGAAAAAAAAAAAAAAAAAAAAAAAGCAGCATCTCCAGGCTGGATTTTATAATTAGGGCACATGGTGTAACTCTTTTGTTTTGCAGAAGCCAGCTTTATTAATTGGTGTAGAAGGTTGCTGTGTGCTATTCATTGTTTGATTAAAATGCCTGTATAAATAATTAGGCCTCTTCTGTTTGTTTTATTTTTGCACCCGATTTACATTTCCGTACGGAACAAAAATGAATTAGCAAATGCGTTTATTCCCCAAATATTTCAGCTTGTAGCTGCTCTCCCTCGGCCACCCCCCACTGCAGTAATGACGTGACCTTTGTGCCACGCTGGCTCAGACCTCAGGAGCTCTGTTCTCTTTGGAGAAGCCGTGGTGGTCCTCCCTCCTTTGTGTGTGTGCTGCGGGGGGCTGCGGGCTCGGAATCCCTCCGGAAAACACAAATAAACGCGGATATTGAGGCTCTGCTGGAAGCAGCAGGTCAGCGCTGTGGCTGCTGGTATTTTGCTGAAGAAAGGAGGTTTCAGGCAGGCTGGGTTTGTGCCTGTCTCCTTGCAGGGCTGTGGAACAGGGTGAAAATGCTGCTGTTTGTGCAGCAGCTGGAGAAGCTGCTGTACATCTGGAGCCAGGGTGGTGAAGGCCTTTTGAAACTGTGTTATTGTTATCAGGGACTGCCTTTCTGTGGTAATAGATGAAAAATCTGCCTGCCTGCAGTACCTCTGAGCAGCCTGTACATAATCTTTATCCTGGGAAGAGTTTGCTGTGAGCTGATGCTGTTAATGTCTGTGCATCCTTTGACTTTTCCTTGAGAAAATTCTTGAGGAGCAATGATGACCAGACTCGGTCGTCGTGGTTCCCTGGTTTTTCCCTGGACTGTGGTGGTCTCCCCTTGCCCCTCTGGAGCCCAGCACAGCCCAGGCTCAGAAGAGGCACTTGCAGAGATGGGAGGGTGTTCTCCACTTGGCATCATTTGCAAAGTGCCCTGAGGAGGTCAGTGGTGATGCTTATGGACTGGTGTACCTTAAAATGTCCTTTACAACCTAAGGTCTGAAAATCAGTGCCTTAAACCATGGTCTCTTATCATTTGCCTGTTTGTAAAGGAAAAATTAAGCAGAAAACACTGGTGCATGAACAATGCCTGGAGTGGTCGTGCATGGCCAGGACATCACACCCAAAATGATCCCTGTACAAACAGCAGTTCTGGTAGAAAATGAGGATAATTTGGTTTTTTTCACCTGTTTTCCCAGCCCTCAATCTCTCCCTGGTCTGCAGTTTGCATGGACTGTCCCATGGGGAGGGAGAGGCTGTCAGAGGAGCTTTCCTTTGGCAGGATGTGGCTGGTCCTTCCCCTGGCAGGTCTCATCCAGGAGCACGAGCTTCCTGAAGTTTTTTCAGGCATGGATCGATCCGTGAGCACAGTTTAACAGCAGCTGCAACAAAAACCAGGGAGAGAGCGAGAGAGAGCGAGCTCCATGTGGCTGATCCCCGGGGAGAAGTGGAGAATTGTCACTGTAATAAGAGAGACTCAGTCAGGAGTGAGTCTCTCTCCCTGAGAAAGGAAGAACAGGGACAGTCTGGCTGAGGCAGGGCTGTGAAGGGCTGCTCTTCATCCTGCAGCTCTGCAGCCAGCCCTTGGTGCATTCCCACTGTGACCTTCCCACGCTGCAGGGAGTGCTGGTGGCATCCCTGCCATTGCCTCCTGGAAAGGCCACAGTGGGGTGGAGGCTCCTGCCTGCGCGTCTGTGGTGCTGGTGGCACTAATGTGACAATGAGCCACTTGGCAGTCACACACTGGGGTTTACCCCACCGTTCTGTGCCCCAGCTCTGAGGCAGGAGTGGTTTATTTGGGGCTGGCTCCAGGAGTGGGTTGGTTTTGGTCACTGCCTCAGTACAGCACATCCTTTGATGATGTCTTTTTTTTAGCTCTCCTCATCCTCCTCGACAGACCCACCCTTCACAGATGGTTCAGTGGTGTGGGTTGGAAGGGACCTTAAAGGTCACCCAGATCCACCCCCTGCCATGGCAGGGACACCTTCCACCATCCCAGACTGCTCCAAGCCCCATCCAGCCTGCCCTTGGGCACTGCCAGGGATCCAGGGGCAACCACAGCTTCTCTGTGAACCTGTGCCAGGGCCTCACCACCCTGACAGGGAACAGTTTTTTCCCCAGTACCTAATGTAAACCCACTCCCTTTGGGTTTAAAGCCATTCCCCCGTGTTCTCTCTCTCTGCCCTGCTTTGTTTTGTCCCTGCTGTGGTGGGGCTGTGCCTGATGTGAGCACACCCGTGCCTGGCACTGTGCTGGGAGAGGTGAGAACTGCCTGCTGCTGCCAGCCAGGCTGGATTCCCACCCAAAACCACAGATTCTTGCCTTTACTTGGGCTTTGCTACTACTGCTGGTTTGCCTGCCTNCTCTCCCTGAGAAAGGAAGAACAGGGACAGTCTGGCTGAGGCAGGGCTGTGAAGGGCTGCTCTTCATCCTGCAGCTCTGCAGCCAGCCCTTGGTGCATTCCCACTGTGACCTTCCCACGCTGCAGGGAGTGCTGGTGGCATCCCTGCCATTGCCTCCTGGAAAGGCCACAGTGGGCTGGAGGCTCCTGCCTGGGGATCTGTGGTGCTGGTGGCACTAATGTGACAATGAGCCACTTGGCAGTCACACACTGGGGTTTACCCCACCGTTCTGTGCCCCAGCTCTGAGGCAGGAGTGATTTATTTGGGGCTGGCTCCAGGAATGGGTTGGTTTTGGTCACTGCCTCAGTACGGCACATCCTTTACTGATGTCTTTTTTTTAGCTCTCCTCATCCTCCTCGACAGACCCACCCTTCACAGATGGTTCAGTGGTGTGGGTTGGAAGGGACCTTAAAGGTCACCCAGATCCACCCCCTGCCATGGCAGGGACACCTTCCACCATCCCAGACTGCTCCAAGCCCCATCCAGCCTGCCCTTGGGCACTGCCAGGGATCCAGGGGCAACCACAGCTTCTCTGTGAACCTGTGCCAGGGCCTCACCACCCTGACAGGGAACAGTTTTTTCCCCAGTACCTAATGTAAACCCACTCCCTTTGGGTTTAAAGCCATTCCCCCCTGTTCTCTCTCTCTGCCCTGCTTTGTTTTGTCCCTGCTGTGGTGGGGCTGTGCCTGATGTGAGCACACCCGTGCCTGGCACTGTGCTGGGAGAGGTGAGAACTGCCTGCTGCTGCCAGCCAGGCTGGATTCCCACCCAAAACCACAGATTCTTGCCTTTACTTGGGCTTTGCTACTACTGCTGGTTTGCCTGCCTGTGTTGTGGAGTCACAGTGTGCACAAACCCCAGCAGGCTTGGCTGAGCTCTCCATGTCTCTCCTGTGCTCTAGGACAGACTGCAGTATTTTTTCCCTCCCTTATTACTAAAAACTTGTGGGGTTTTTTTTCTGAATTTGCTCATTGCATATGAGAAGCCCTTGGAGGAGGCTGTTAGTGGGGTTTAGTGTTTGAGCTGTGCCTGGTGAGGCTCTGGGACTGCTGCAGCCCCATGAAGCTGGGGGCCTGGGTTAGGAGCTGGCTGAAGGTGCTGGGAAAGGCTGGCAAAGTTCAAACTCACAGAACTGCCATTTAATTTTGGGTGTTTTTAATTTGCAATATTTTTCTAGTAAAGTTATGCTTTGGAAGAAAGATAGTATTTTTTCCCTTAACCTAAATGCTGCATCCTCTATTTATTCCTTTTCCCTTTCCTGCCAAGCACAGAGCAGTCAATGGGTGGAATTTTTTGCAAGAAATTCAGACTTTTCAATTTAAAAAAAAGTTGAGAACATGCCATAATGCTATGCATGTGCCAGTGAGCAAGTTGTAATGCACACAGCCAAATCAAAATGATCCCACCCTCACTTTTTCCTATCATTTACAAAAACCAGCTGGAAGGACTCAGCCCAGCAGACTGTGTCTCTAGCAACGGGGAGCAAGAATGTTTGGGTGGTGTGTATAATATCAGGTCCAGTGCCATCGTTTCAGGGCATGTGTGCTGGCTGGAAGGACTGAAAATTCGGATATCTGTGTTTAAATCCGGATTGAGCTGTTCTGCACTGTTTGGTACATGACTGAATCCATGCCCAGCCACAAAATGAAGCAAGTTGTGCTCATCTGATTTGGTGATTGAAGGTTTGAAGTAATGTGTAATGTGCTTTAACACAGAATCATGGAATCATTTAGATTGGAAAAGACCTTTGGGATCATCAAGTCCAGCTGGTTCCACAGCACTGCCCTGGCCACCACTGACCCGTGTCCCCAAGTGCCACATCCACAGGTCTGTTAAATCCTTCTAGGGTTGGGGACTCCTCCACTTCCCTGGGCAGCTGTGCCAGGACTGGAGGTTCCTCAGCAGTGCCCAGTGCAGGGCAGATATTCCTGCTCTAAAGTTGCTGTAAATAGGATCTGTGGTATATACCAGGTCCATATTTGTTCTCCTAAATATGCATATTTTGCATAAAATTGCACATGAACAGTTTTGCTGTTTTCAAAAATTGCCCAAATGTATAACTTTGATGACAAAAATCTTCTGGCTGAGAGGGAGTGGGAACCATGTGGAAAGTCTGAGTCAAATGCTGTTGTTGCAGGTTGAATAGCACAGAAACATATCTGTATGAAGCAAAAACTATTTTTTTAACAGGATTTTTAAGAAGTCCAAAGGACAAAACTTGAAACTGTTATTTATTTTCACTTCATGCCTTTTTGTTTACCTGGGGGCTGTAATCAGTCAACAATTTTCTGTAGCAGTGATATGGCTCTAGTTTTTCTGGCCACTGGAATACATGGGGTATTCCCCTGTTTTTAGACCCAATTACACTTTTCCTGCCCTTATGTAAGAAAATATCATTATTTGCTGTTGCAAAAAATTAAGCTGCTGGAGCCTTGCCATGTTGGAGACAGGGCAAAGGTAGTTTGAATATCAGTGTAAGCACAAAGTAATTGTCTACAGTTTGGCTTTTCTTTTTAACAAATAACATCTTGGGGTTTTTAAGGAGATTTTAAATTACAAAGTTGTCTGTCACTGTCCTCAAGATGGTCACTTTTCCCTGTGTGGTCTGTGTAGGTGACCAGGGAGGATTTGGTTGGTGCTTAATGCTTCCCTGTCCTCATGGTGTGCGTGGCTCCAGCCTGTGCTGCTGGGGTGGCTGCCCACAAATATTCCCTGTGGAGTCTCAGGATTATGCAGTTGAGGAATAAATCAGGGAGCTGAACATGTTTCACTCCTGTTCTTATGTGGCTTTTAGGCCCTTTGGAGGCTGCCACCAGAAAGGGCTTTTCCCCCCTCTACTCTCCATTCACACTGGAGAGGGCAAATCCCAAAAGTTCCCCCCCAGAGCATCTCTGCAGATCCTGGAGCCATCCCAGGGCACAGGGAACGTGGCTGATGGACGGCAGAGCTCCGGGCTCGGCAGGAATCTGGAGAGGGAAGGAGCTGGAGTTGGTTGGAAAGATGCTGGGTAATTTTATTCCTTGTCATTTCAGACACAGCTCCGTGATAGTCCTTATGATCTTTAGCCATGCATTAATCTCGGTGCTGCTGAGCTCCACACCACTGCTCTTCCACCATTATAGTGCAAGGTTTCTGTGCATTCCAATTGGAAATAAATTTCTTTATTACACATTCTTTGACCTTGGCATGTTTGTAACCCTGGCGATTGTTAGAGGGGTAAAAGGAGGACTTCTGGGAATAATTGCCTTGTTTGTTCTTTAGCTCTGAAGCATTGATACCTGCAGTTCTGGGCTGAGATAATTAAATCTCAGAATCGCAACCGCACCGAGAGAATCTTTCTGTTTCTGCGGGCAACGTTTTATTTTTTCTGTGGGTATAAAAGTGCAGTTTCCATTTGCAAACCCTCCACAGTGACTTTTGGAAAAGGGTCATGCTGGATGTCCAGCTGGAACTGTTTTGCTTTGAGGTTGTAGTTCTGTGGAATAGATGTCACCTTAAAAATAATCCCAGGAAAACATGTGCGGGAAGGGGAGTCAGGAATCAGGTGGTGCTTCTTGGTATCCATAGCGAAAACAATTTTAGAAACCACTCCTCTCATAAATACTGCATTTTTGGGATAGCTCTTCTTGTATTCTCTATTGCCAAGTGCACTGGCAGGAAAGCAGCTTTCCTCAAAAATTAATCCATGCCTGCTGTCTTTTCCCGATGGGGTGACAAGCGCTGTTGTAAGCAGAGCTGTGAAGCTCCGTGAAAAAATTTAGGGCAAAAAATTTATTAAGGACTCGAAAAACAAAATGTTCAGATATTTTGGAGAAAAAAAAAAAAATAAAAGTCCCCAAATCAAATGAAACTATCTCTTCCCATGGCAGCTTGAGTTGTGCTGGGTGTGAGCGGCTGCGCAGCCGCAGCCTGGAGCTTCCCATTCCTGCTGCTGCAGCCCAGATCCCTCTGGCTGCAGAGCATCCCAGCACAGCTCAGCTTCAGCTTGGGCCTGCATGCAGAGGCAGGGAAGGAATCCTTCCCTGTGAGCAGGGGAGAGATTGCCCACAGCAGCTGTGGCTGCCCCTGGATCCATGGAAGTGCCCAAGGCCAGGTTGGATGGGGCTTGGAGCAGCCTGGGATGGTGGGAGGTGTCCCTGCCCATGGCACAGGGGAGAACAGGATGATCTTTAAGGTCCCTTCCATCCCAACCCACTCTGGGATTCTTTTTTGTGGCTTTGCTGGTGATCTGCTGAGTAGGAGAGTGGATCTGCTCACTGGACTCACCTTCCTCCTCCGTGAACTTGCACAAAGGTTTTTTGTTTCTTCCTTTTAAACATTGCCCCAGTGTAAGAGTAGGTTTATACAGGAGCCAGTAAAATATGTTTTTTTTAAATGTGTTTTCTCTGCTCTCTCTTTTCCCTAAGGACACAGTAGGATATTCTTCCAGTGTAATCGAAGTCATTTCAACACCTTGTTTTCTAGCACCTACAATTTATACAGAGAAACCTGGTTGTTCTGTGTAGAGTATCTAGAAAAAATAAAATAAAAGCAGAGAGAGTCTTGTTAGCAGCTGGGGCAGCCTTGTTGTGCTTGTCAGGATGTCAGCTGTGTTCACATGGAGGCACGAGCCTGTCTTGGGTGAGAAGCAGCCTCGGGGAGACAAGGGCTTGCTGCTGGGGTGTGGGGTGTCACCCACTGCCAGGGTGTGAGAGCAGGTGCCTCCCCCAGGGGCTCAGGGAGAGGAGCATCCCAGGGCTGCCTTCCTGCTCTGTGGGTACCCAGGAACCCCTTCCTCACGCAGGATTTGTAGGATCCTAAAACCACGCTGGAATGAAGCACCTGTGTCACGCGTAACGGGGCCTTTTCCAGCTCAGCCATGGCTTGGTGTAACCTGTGTGGCAGCACATCCTCCTTGGAGGTGAAGCTGGAGGCAGGGGAGTGTCCAGAGAGGCTGTGGGACTTCCTGGAATACAGCTGGACATGGCTGTGAGAATCTTGTGGAGTAAGGAGATGGCACCTCTGGGATTGCACTGAAGGGTTGATGATGGGGGAATAGCCCCAGAGGGGAGACCCAGTTTGGGAGCTGGACTTTGGCAAACAGGGGAATAACTCTGGGTTCTCATCACCCTTGAGCTTCATTCTGGGTGCAGCACAGGAGGAAATTAGAGCCTTTGTAGAGAGGCTGATTTGACATGCACATGTAGCAGAAGGTGTGATGGGGCAGAGCCTTGGCAGAAGAGAGAGCAGGATGGGTGTGTTTGCTTTCTTGCTGAAATCCTGTGTGGTGCACACCCCTCCAGAGGTCTGAGGGTGTTGGCTGAAGTTTCTTCTGAATTAGCCAAGCTGAAAGAACTCTCTTGGACATTGGGGCTGGGGGAGAAGTCAGGGAACTGCTGTGCAAATGGCATCGCTCACCTGTGCTGTGTGCAGGTTGGTGCAGTTTAACCAGGCTCCTCTAACCCACAGAACCCCTGAGGATCAGCACAGTGACCTCTTAAGCGTGCTCATCTCATGTGGTGTTACCTCCCAAGCAAAGGTAACTCAGATCTAATCACATCTCAGCATTAAATTCACATTAGCTGAAGAATTAGGGATTCAGGAATATGCCCTCTGAAGGCTCCCTGGGTTTTCCTGACAAACCTCAGCATTTGGCTCTTGCTGGCCCTGTCTTTAGCTTGGGTCATGCTTTATTAGAATACCCATGTTTCATTTTCATATTAGCCCACAGTATCATCATAGAGCTACCAAAATCATCTTCTTTTTCAGGACTTTCTTCCCAGTTGTGTTGTTCCCCCTCCTGTGCATCCTGAATTTCCAGTGGTATTCCTTGCAGGCTGGGTTGTGGGGCAGGGATGGTGCAGGAAGCAGCAGGGTGGGGTGTTCAGTTGGCCATTCTGTATTGGGATCTCAGTGCTTCCCTCTGGAAAGCTCTCCCAGAGTCACATTCCTGGTGATGGACAGATCTGTGTCTGCATTACTGCAGCATCTGGGAGGTGCCTTCCAGAGGAGAACACTGTTCCCCTGACATGGGAAGGTGTGAAACAAGCTGCTTGGCTCAGGCTGGCTGTAAATCCTGCCTCAGCAAGCAACAAACATTTTTACACAGTAAAAGCCTGCCAGCCCTCCTTGTAGTATTTTGGGGAGGGAAGAATTGATCAAGAAGTTCATGACTTTATTGGGAGCTACCACAGGGACTGCAGACAGTGAGCACAGCACTGTGGCTGTGAGACTGGGAGGAATCCTAGAGACACAGACAATTCCATTAAGAACTGCAAAAAGCCCTAAAATGTATTTGCTACTGTTCCTCTGCCTGAGTAAATAGGATATCAGGAGCTGGGGATGCTCAGTGCCAGGTTTTCAGTGGGAAGCTAGAAGGGAACCATCGAGTTTGCTGAAGGATGTTCAAACCTCCCTTTGTCATGGTGATGAGGCAGTGCCTGGGCAGCACAGGCTGCCAACCTCTGCAGAGGTTCCTCTTGTTCTCCTTCAGAATGTTTGGAGAAAAAGAGAGACCCTGGGCACAGAGTGTGCAGCAGCCCAGGCTGAGGCACATCAATAACCCACAAACACAGCCCTGTGTGGGTGCCAGGAGAGAGCCTCTACATGACCTGCCTGGAAGATTTTCCTTCTTTTACAGTTTAACCTTTTGTTAAAGTTAAAAAAAAATAAAAAATTTAAAAAGGGAATAGGAATCCTGAGGTGTTCTATGGCTCCGTGTCTGTCTGCGGCTCAGCTCAGCCCAGGGCTCTTGGGGTTGGATGAGGAGCTGCTGTCTGCCATCCCTTAGGGAAGGGAAATAAATCCCATGTGCTCAGTGCTCTTGACTGCAGAAACACTGCCAAGGACAGCCTGGCAGCTCCATGTGCCAATGGAAAGGTGTTGCCTGGATGAGACTTGCTGCCGGAGCAGAGAGGGGAGGATGACACCAGGTTTTTTGGTGTGGGGTTTCCTATCAAATTGGCTGTTTTGGTTTTGGTTTTTCCCTACTTGCTGCTCTGAAAGGCTCTTTTAAAAGAAAATTACGTGGTTTAGTCCTTCAGATAACAACCTGCTGGATGGGGCACAGCTACCAAGTGTCACTCTGATGACAGGAGTCATTAAACGGTGCTGTAGGCTTGCATCTGGCTTAATGCAGTTTTTTAATTATCTCCTTTCAGTAGAAGGTTGATTTCAGTTAGTTGTTGGTACACTCTGGGGTGAGCAGAAGAGGAGGAATGTGTTGCTATTGAACATGTCCCCATCCAAAGGCTTAATCTGACCTGGCAGGATCTCCTTGGGCAAAGTCTGATGGACTTGGAGACAGTGTTTGCTTGGGAAAGGTTTGTGGCCCTGGCAGGGGGGCTGTAAGAAGCTGCTTGGGTTATTTAAAGCATGTCTAACAGGTTTTTCCCCCCCATTTTGTCTCTCTTTGCAGTTTTGGTTACCATTAGAGACCCACTGCAGTTTTGGGAGATCAGGGATGATTGGATTGAGCCCTTCAGCTGTGATCTGGCCTGGGGGAGCCATGCATATCTGCTGATACTTCAATTTATTAAATTGATCCAGGTTTAGATGAAGTACTTATGTGAAAGTCCACAACTAGATTATATCAGTGTCTAAGATAAGAGGGGGGGACAGATGTCAGAGATCACCATGGAAGTTCTAAACCTCTCCTGGCTGCTGGACATTTATTAAGGATTGGTCCAGTCTGGTTCCCTTGCAAATGTGTACGACAACCCCTCGAGACCAACTGTACATCCTAGCAGGGCAACAAGATTGTCATCTCAAGTTTTCTTTTTTATTAATTTGATTCCATTTTTCCTGCTAAAAGCCCTCCATGCTGGTTTTTCTGCTTGATGTTTACACCTTTCAAGCACATATTGATACACACCTCGTCCAACTTAGCTGTGCTCTTGCTTAGAGCTGGACGTATTCAAATCTTTTGATCTTCCCAGAGAAATTTTTCCCTTCAAACCCTTAAACATTTTTGTTGTTTTCTTTGTACTCGGTTCCATTTGTCAATGTCTTCTCTGGTAATGAGGTGTCCAGAAGTGAATACATTATTCCATTTATGGATTAATTACATCTTGTGGAGAGGGGAGACTGGAACATCCTGCTATGTGAGACGTGTGTGTTCTGCCTCTGAAACCAAACTGTCCTTTTAGCTGCCACATCCTTCTGCAATTTCATCTCCAGCTGCTTGGCCTCTGCCTTTCCAGCTCCCTCTCTGGGTGGATGCATCCCCAGCTCCAGCTCCTTCTTGGAGTGTGGCTGTGGTTTGGTGATATCACCTCAGCTTCAGTTCTGTTTTTTCCAAAAGGAAAAATCTTTGTGTGATTTTGACATCTCCTTTCAGATCTGGCAGTCTGGGGAGGGCCTCCTCAAGAGGGCAGGGAAATTTCTGGAGTGCTGTTCACCAGGTGGTCCTGAGTGAAATGAGGCACATTCCCAAACTTGTGATGTCCCAGGCAATCAAAGCAAGACTTCCTTTGTTTCTGTTTATTTTTCCTGCCTAATCCTGCAATACATTTCACTGCGTAGTAGGTGAGACTAAATAAACTGTACTCTTTCCTCTCCCACATCGTTAACAAAAGTGTTAAAATTAAATCTAACACAGACCCATGTGATTCCTTGGCTGTTTTCTCCAGCTGCTTTGTTTCCAGTTGCCCTTGCAGGTGCTAAATCCTAATCCCTTCTAAAATTGAGAGAGTTGAGGCTGCTCAGATTTTTGCTTTTAATTTTAGGATTGTCTCTGGAAAATGCTCCTGTAATCCACGTGGCATTTCCATTCTTTTTTTCCTTAAATAAATAGTTTGTGCTAACTGACTGTGCCTGGAGAGGTGTTCTCTGTAAGACTCTACTTGCAGCTTGCTGAGCTGCTCTCAACAGATGCAACAGATACTTTTTTCTATTTTTTTTTTTTTAATGTTCTCCCCATTCTTTTGCTAGGAATAGAACTTAATTGCATCCATCCATTTAAGTAATTTCCAGAATTAGGTATTAGCCTTATGTTTTGAAGGAATTTGTTAGATTTCCCTTTGAAAAAATGATTCTTTACAAATAACAACACTTTATTTCCTTGGTTAATTGCACAGATTGAGTGATTTGGCACATGTCTGCATTTTCCAGATATTCCCTTTTCCCCTCCTTCAGTAGAAGCTATTTTTGTAAACTCACCATCACTCTGCTAGCACAGGCATCTTCCCTTAATTTACTTTTGAGGACAAATTTAATAAAGGAATTCCCCTTCTTAGCCATATTGGAATCATTCCTTTTTATATTTTATTAATTCCCCTACTTCTTCTTAACCAGGTTTTTATGTGAATGTTTATAAATAAGTCTTCCCTCATTCCTTAATCCTTTTGTCCAGTGTTAACTCAGACTGTATTTTATTGTTCCCATTTAATTGGCTCTGTAGGAATCAAATGTCCATGTGGTACTTGCTTGTTCTCATCCTTGTACAAAATAAGATTTTTCTTAGTACTCAGGTCTTAGGAAAGCAGCAAAGGCTTAAATGCTGTGGGCTTGGAGAGGGTCTCTGCTTGCAGGGTTTTGGGTTTTTTTGGTTTAGTTTTTTTTTAACAATATTATATTAATCATGGTGTTCTTCTGAAGTTGCCAGCTGGCCTCTTTTCAGCATGGGGGGAATTTATTGTCTCCCTTTGATTGTCCTTAAGGATGCTGGTGGTGCCTCGTCTGGAAAGGCAATGGGAAAGTCTTACAGAAATGGATCTGGACTTTCCTTTCCAGTGCAAAGGAAGCAAGCAGCCTGATTTACCTGAGCTGACACCATTTGTGGCCACTGGTCTCAAATTTTAGTAAGCCTGTGATGAAAAGTTAAGTTCCAATTGAACTCTCCAACGGCTACAATGCAAAATTATATCCCAAATAAATTCAGCCTAACTTGGAACTGCTCTCAGTCACTTCAAATCCTCTGCAGTGGGTTGGGCTGGGAATGTTTTTTTTGTTTTGTTTTTTTGGTTTTTTTTTTACTTCTCATTATTTTTCAGTCTACATTTGGATTTGCAGCCAAAGGCTACAGCCTCTTGCAGTTGATTTTTTCAGTGCTGATAACTCAACACAATAATTTAGTCAACCTGATCTTCCCTGTTGAATTTCAGCTTATTGGCATTATAATTAATTTTGACATGTAACACCACCCCTCCAACTTTCACTCCCAAATCTATTAATGTGTAATGATGAAAAGTATGTGCTGTGCATAATATTGTTTGGGAGTTATGGATCTTACATCCTTGTTGTCGGGGAGTAAAAGAGTATTAATGCATTAATTCCTGCTGGCTGCAGCTTGCTGATGACTGGAGAAGTGCTAAAGTTTCTTATGTTGTGGTGACAGCTACTCTCAGTCTAAACCAGGAAGGTTAGGGGTGAATTTTATTAAAACTTCATACAGTCCTAGAATGGTTTGGGTTGGGAGGGAGCTTAAAGCTCATCTTGTTCCACCAGGGAATGAGGGACACCTTCCACCATCCCAGGCTGCTCCAAGCCCCATCCAGCCTGGCCCTGGACACTCCCATGGATCCAGGGGCAGCCTCTGAGCCAACTTTTCCACTTCAGACTCTTTCTGCTGCACTTCCCAATGTGCTAATAAATTATAAAACACTGGACTTACTGCCATCACACCCAGCCTCGTGGCATTATGGGGCTGCAGCGTTTTCTGCTCAGTTTTCATCGATTTAAAAAACCTGACGATGGCTGTTGGTCACAAAAACCCCCAGCCCTCCCAAAAACCCCACCTGTGCTCTGTTTTATCTGAAGGCCATGAGTGATTCCATCATCAGCATGTGGTTAGGTTTCATTTCCCTGCTGCACTCAGTGAAACTGGGAGCGAATGCCCAGGAGGAGTTGAGCTCTAAAGGCACGGCGGAGGAAGCGCGCGAGAAGCAATTAGCAGAAATTTAACAAAGTAGATGGAAACCAAATCTCAGTTTCCAACCCTGCTCTCCACGGTGCCACTGGTGGGTGGTGTTTCCAGGAGGGGAAAATGGGGTGCTGGCAGCTCACAGGGCTTTATCCTCACTCCTGTGAGTTTGGGGTGGGCAGGGAAAGGTGGAGAGGGACTGGGGACAGGACACAGGGAATGGCTCCCACTGCCAGAGGAATACTGGGAAGGAATAATGGGATATTGGGGAGGAATAATGGGATATTGGGAAGGAATAATAGGATATTGGGAAGGAATAATGGGATATTGGGGAGGAATAATGGGATATTGGGATATTGGGGAGGAATAATAAGATATTGGGAAGGAATAATGGGATATTGGGA
>VYZP01074112.1:278-18884 GCA_013400635.1 Hypocryptadius cinnamomeus | reverse complement strand
AATGGTGGAAGTGGGGACTGGATGTCTGGGAAGAGAGACAAACCCTCCCACAGATTTTAAATTTTCCCATGGATATTCTCCTAGCTCTGATCAATAAAACACATTTCTGTCTCTATATAAACCAGCTCCTCTACATTTTAAGACAATTCCTGTGGGCTGCTCTGAGGTACAGACACATCTCAGTCACAGCAGCTCACGGATGAACTGTCAATAGCACAGAGGTGCCAGATGAGGAAAGTCAGTGCTTAACAAAGTGTCCAACCATTCAGCTTCTCAGGGGTTTGCAGCAGGTGCTGAATTTACAGCATTTTATGTTCTGGATATTGGTAAAAATATTTTGAGGAAGACAGAGTGTTGAGTGTCTGATTGAGCTCAGCATTATTAAATGCACGGGGAAGTCATCTAATGTCTGTTTAATTGTAGCTGTCTTTGGTGAGTAGTATTGATGATTAATCAATTGACCAAAGGGGACAAGCTGAGAGGGGGAACTGGGCTGAATCAATGTGCAGGAGAGGATGGGAAGGAAGATGGACTCTGGATCAATGGTGTTGCTACTTGCTCAGTTGGGCTGGAGATCGGGTTGTGCTCTCTGCACGAGCTCACGAGCAATGCAAAGGGCTTGCTTCACAACAAAGACATTTCACTGCTTTTTATTTATATTGATTTCCCAGTGAAGTGTGTCTTGGCATTAGGGATTCCCACTGAGCAAGGAAGAAAGATCAGCTTCTTTCCTCAGAGGGTCAAGAAATCCTGAGTGATGAATCTTGTCTTCTCAGAAAAAGAGACAGGAGCAGAGGTTTGGCTGTACATTACCTACTAGAAAGAAAGAATTGAAAGTGTGTCATTTAAAGGGAGGAAAATATAAAAGTATCTGAAACTGAAAAGCTGTGATTAGGAGGGGCAACATGTAAAAAAAAAATTGAGCAAAAGACAGACTGATGAGGTCAGTGCTGTCAAAGGGATTATTATCTGAGACAGTGAAATTTGATTTTGTATTTATTCAGGGCTGCTGTGCTTCAGACACCAAAATATCACAGGCATAAGAGGTTTCCTCTCAGCCTGCTGCTCCCAGCTAAGCAGCAAACCCTGAGCAGAGCTGGAAGAAGTGCTGGCCTCTGCTGGAAGGAATTCCCGTGGCTCAGCTGGGTCGGAGTGCCCGAGTCAGTGTTTGAAACCCTGTACCTGCTGCCAAAGCAGGAGGGAAGGGTGCTCCTCTGGGCTGCATTGCAATTCTGCAATATTGGGCAGTACTAAAGTACTACATGGCTGTGGATTTGTTTCAAGACCTTCCCCCTTTCTTACTGATGGAGAAATTGGATTAAATACAGAATTAATGGCAAAACTAAGATGAGCCCAGGCATCCAGCTCCTATAAAGTTCCCAAACAGCACCAGATTGGAAAGAGCCTCAGAAATTCTGATAAATCACTCAGATAATGTTACAAATGAAGACACTGTTAACACTGAACTCTCCCTTGCTGCTTTCTTCTACTTGCTGTAAGCCTTGGCTGGTTTAAAGGAGGAAATGTTACAGTGCAGGTGAAACTGCCCTGTGAGTAACTGGGCTTCCCTGAGGAGCTCATGAGAATAAACAGAATGGGCTTGGGACTTTTCCCAGACTCTCTTGCCAGGTGATTTTCAACCTCTGGATAATCCTGAGGTCTCACATGCAACTTAAATCTTGCAGAGTTTGTGTGTTCATGCCCTGTGGAATATTTCCCATGTGGTAATAGATCCTGAACTTCTCCCTTTCACTGCTCATTGTCATTGCACAGCCACCTATCCTACACACCAGAACAAATGAATATGGATATTGCTCTCCCTTTTTTGTTTCCCATCTGCATGAAACATATGCCATGTGCAGTGATTCCAAAAGATCAGAACAGGGTCTTTAGTCCACATGCTAAAATTCGTAATAAAATATGCATGACAAAACCTTGCAGAGGAAATCACATTTCAGCCCAGGAAAAGAGCCCTCCTTTTTAATGAGGGTTTAATTAATGTCAGATGGGCTCAGTTGGTAACATTCTTGCCTCTGGTATAGAAGGTCATGGTTTTGAGCCCTACATTAGGCCCTGGGCTCATAACCAATGCTGACACTGCAATGTTCTTCTGCAACACTGTTAGAGGTTCTGACCTTCAAATGAGGTGTGTAAACTGAGATTCCTCCTGCTACTCTCTGGTGGTTCTTCCAGCTGGAAGCTGAAGATGTCCTGGCACTTTTTAAGCAGCCCAGGGAATAGCCCTTGCATCCTAACCCACCCTTGCTTAATAAAGTAGGTTATTATGTACAAAGCTGCAACTCTCAGCCATTACTGACAGTTGACAGCCCCACTAATGAGCCTGTTGTGTTTATTTATGTGCTGACTCCACTCAGCACCCAGGGAAAGCTCCCTGCTTTGTCACAAAACAGTGAAGGACTTTTGCTCCCTGCTTGAAGAGGAGAAATATAGGGAAAACAATAAAATAACATTAAAAGGGATGATTTCCAAACTGAGAATGCCCTGTGTATTTTCCAAGAAAAATGGTGCCATTTAGAAAAGGTGAATATTTTTGGCAAGGAGAGACAGAGGAGATAAGGAAAAAAAAAAGTGAGGTTTGGGAAGTAGGTAACAGCTGTTCTGAGATTTCTTGCAAACTTACATTAAAACCAAGACTGACCTTCAGCTGAAACAGGGTTAAAAACCTCAGGAAATTTATTCATGAAACAGCAGTTAGATTGGTGTCAATCTGTGTGATCCTGCTAATCAGCTGCCATCACCAAAGACATCCTAGGAACCCATCTGGAAATTAAGATCTTTATGATCTGTCCATTCTGACCATCACACATGATTTAGAACTGAATACCAGAACTGCACTTCCAGCTTTGCCAATCTCCTCACCCCTGCCCCCCATCCCTCCTCCCACCACAAAAAATGTTCTGATTTCAGCCCCAATTCAATTCTATCACTGCAAAGTATTAAACCAGAAAGAGAGAAAAAGCAACAGCAAAGCCCAGGACTTCATCTTGGTGTCCCCTCTGAGAACATTTGCTAAATATTTTTTAAAATATTAGACATCAAAGGTACTGATTATTGAAATAATAGAGGCTTCCTAACATGAACCTTACTGTTCGTGGTACCCTGGTGTTCCTGAGCAGCAGGCACAGAGTGCTGCAGGACAGATAATCTTACCAAAACACCTTTCAGCAACACAAAACCTTCTCTATTTACTCCAGCTTGGCTTGGGAGGAAAGCAAAATGGGTTATAAAACCAGCTCATGTACACTGTGCCTCCCACAAAACAACTTGTTGGGAATAATCAAATATATTCCAACAAGCCAAAGCTTTGATTATCTAGAATCTGGTTCATGTCTGGGTAAATAAAATACAATCAATCCACATACAAAAATTTAATTGGATTTATTTCTAAGACATCCTGCCTCCTGCCTTTTGTTCACTCTGCTGAGCTACTGCCACTTGAGCAGAGAAAAATTGAAATGATGCCATCTACCTTTATGGAATTACATCTAAGATATTTACAGAGGCTCATGTCATGGAGATGGACTTCTTTTTATTCCTCAGTAAATCATTCCTGGTCTTCAGGTAACGATTTTAATGTTGCAAAGGCCTGAAAGTAATTTATGACTCTGAAAACCAGGGAAATTTGAAAAGAACATATATTTTGAAAGCAGGTAAGCTATAATCCTACACATCCCAGCTGAGCTCCCCCAGCCTCCCATGGGGATTCAGGCCCAAAGCCTTTGTAGGGCTGTGTTATTCAGGACTCTGAGCAGTGATCATATTCTAATGCTGATAGCATCTCTATAATTCTAGGTATAGTTGGTCTTGGTGCAGGAAAAACATTGCTCCCAACTCTATTTCCTGTGATTTTATACACAATGTAGTGTTGTGTCAGCTCCTAAAAAGGCAGAAGGTTCAAGCACAAAACTTTACTGCATGAGCAAGGAACTTAAATGTCAAATCAGAGAAGAAGAATTAATCCTTGACTATTTAAGCTGCATGGGTGGAGTGCAAACAACATTACTGCTGCCAGAGAAAGTGAAAAGCAGCTTCCTGGAGCCACAGTGCCCCTCTGAGCAAGGCTTGGACCCAACAGCCTGGGGCAGGATTTGGCCCCTGCTGATGAACTGTGGGCTGGCCAGCTGGCCAGGGCACCTCAGGGGGATGTGTCTCACCTCATATTTTAGTCTAAATGAGCTGCCAAGGCTGTTTAAAGAGAGAAGAGGAGCCTCCCCAAAGCTCTTCAGTGCTAAAATGAGTGGAGTGAATTGCTCTGTGTAGCTGCCTGTTTCCATGCACTAACTCCCAAGGGAATCCAAAGAGGTGGAAGAAGACTTTAAGGACAAGTCTGAAGACAGCACATCCTTGGTCCCATGCTAAAGAGGAGCTTGGCCAGGTTGGATGGGGCTTGGAGCAACCTGGTTTAGTGGAAGGTGTCCCTGCTCATGGCAGGGGGGTGGAACTAGGTTTTCTTTAATTCCCTGCCAACCCAAACTATGATGTGATTCCATTATAAGGCAGGAAATTTAAGTAGAAAATGTTGCCTTTTCATTGTGCTCTTCTCTGCAGGATGAATTCAATGCAGAAATGAAAATGCAGTGCAGGAAACTCCAGGATCCCCAGCTTTGGACACCTGCCCCTTTCAGCAGTGCCTCTCAGACTGGTGGAATTACTGGGGGCTCACAGATCTACTTTCATCCTTACAATGAAGTCTCTTTCAAGCAATGGCACATCCTGCTAAACTCCAGCCAGGCTTTCCCATGGCTTTTTTTCCTTTAGACATGGTAACTACAGCAACAGGAAGCCAAACAAGCCTGTTCCCTGCGTGATGTGGCTTTGTTGGGTGTTTCTTCAGCTGTGATCAAATGTCCAGGTGCAGCTCTGCTGAGGAGGTCTGACACACACCCAGCAGGACCTAATCAAGCTGCAGGGTGACCTGAGGAGATCACAGCAGTGGGAGCTGCAGGGAACACAGAGGATTCCAGAGCACTGCCAGCCCCACACTGCACAGGGAGGAAATCAATTGCTGTGGCACTAAATGAAGATTACAAATAGGAATTTCTTCATCAAAGTGTGTAACATTAATCCTTTTTAGTGTGCTCTTCTATTGAAATGTGCTCTGGCTTTCAATGAGAGTGGCTGCTGTGCTTGTAAGAAGGGCCATGGGGCAAAGGGCCATTTCTTTGGTGAAAATCTAGAAATGGTCCAAGACTCTGTGCCTTGGTGGCTTTTCTGAAGGCCACTGTCCTCATCCTGCTGTCATGGCTCACTGGCACTGCCTGCAGCAGTGAGCAGGGCAGTGCCTTGTGTTCATCTCTTGGGAACAGGAAACTTCAGTAGAAAATGTTGCCTTTTCCTTGAGCTCTTTCCTGCAGGATGAATTCAATGCAGAAATGAAAATGCAGTGCAGGGAACTCCAGGATTCTCAGCTTTGGACACCTGCCCCTTTCAGCAGTGTATGTTGTACAGGTATTGATTGAGCAGGCTGAAGGGCAGGCAGACCAGCAGCAGCAAGCTGCCTTTACAGCGAGGCTCACAAGCATGACAGTGAAATCTTCTTTATCCTTGATCATCACTTCTGTCAGTGCATTTTAAAGCAAAGTTACAAGATTTAGCATTTGATCACTAAAGTGTGTTTAACATCCAAACACTAAAATAAAAACACATTCTAAAGCATTTAGAATAAACAAACAAATAGTTAATTGTTCAACAATTCACTGGGATCCTCTAACAAACCTACAGGGCCTTTTGCTTGGAAATTGTCCTTAAGAGGAAGCCCTGCAGCTGAGCTGCTCTTCCCAGGCTGTGGGAACATGGCTGAAGAGATTCCTCTCTGGAAGATGCAGCCACCTCTAGATAGAATATGGGGCAAACATCTTTCTTTGGAATTGAGTGGCCACACACTCAAACACCTAGGCCTGGAGTCAGGTGTCAGAAGGGAGATATACAAAATTTCAAAAGATTGAGTCAATGATCATATTTTTAAAGTCTTTTTAGAAACTTAAATCCTGAAGAGTAGGTAAAAAAGGGCTGCAGAACAGGGCAGCTGATTGACTATAGGACATCCTTGAATACTTCCAGTCCTTCCCGTAGTACAAATAAAGATATATCTGTGTCTGACACTGCTATTGCATAAAAAAACTGCCCAAATCTCAAAATCTCAGTGCACCCAATCCCACAGCTTCAGCTTGATGCCTCCCTGTAAATTCCACAACACAGGGGCATGAAGCCACTCATTAAGCACAAGCACTACCCAGCCTCAATCTAATGCAGCAAATAATACCAAATTGGCCACAACTGACACATAAAACTCTTGTTATGGTGTGATTAATTTATTCTGCATTCATACTTGTAGCTAATAAAAATAACTTCCACTGATAAAGAACTCCTCCCAGGTTCACTCCAGTGAGAAGAACAGGTGTGTCCCATGTCCCCATTACCTAAATTGTCCTGGAGATGAGTTTTAATTTGCCATAAATACTTTATGCTGCATCCTTTACTACTGTATTATTAATTTNTGCTGCATCCTTTACTATTGTATTATTAATTTTCTAGCAAAATGTGAGGTGAGTAATTGCACATGGGAAAAGACAGTAGACAGATATTAGCTGGGACTTTTTAATTTTTCCAGTCAGCTTCAGGGTTTTCTGGAAAGCAGGAAGGACTGCTGCTACTGAAAGTGGCAACATCCCCAAAAAGTTGGGAAGTACTTCAAGGTTTTTTAGTTTTGCTAATCCAGATAACAACAGAAAGTTAAGATGTGAATTATATAAGAGAAAAATTCCCTCAGCCCTGGGAAACGTTTCATTTGGATTTCAAATATTCTTGTATCAATAAAAACTCCAAAAGGAGTCATCATTTCACACTAAAAAGTCCCTAAAACTATTCATTTTCAAAAGTACATAACAGTTTTGTGTTTCTCCTCAAAACTTTATCCTAAACCCAACTATGCTCTAATGAACAAAAACTTTCCATCATACTAAATTGATGTCAATTGTTGTGAAAATATTTTGTGTGATTTGTTGATGCAAATCATTCCTTTAAGAACTCCTAAACTCAATAATTTGAACCTCTTCCTCTATTCTTCCTCAAATAATTTAACCCTAGTAATCTAAAGAATTTTAGGCAGCTCACAGTGGAACAGAACTTAGTGGTGAACACAGCCCTGGGCAGGAAAGTGATCTGCTTTTCCAGGAGAAAATTCTTGATTTAATATTACTTTTTCCTGACAAAAAAGCACATTAGACATAGCTCAAAGAGCACTGAAGCTGTTTAGATTGGTTTTTATCTGATTATCAGGACCTAAATGGATTTCCTGAAAATAAAGTAAAATAAAATAAAATAAACCCCTAATGTTTCCTAACAAACAAGGAACCTTCAGTGATGGGGCTCAGCAGATGTATTGAAGTTGAGACCTTACAAAGCACTCCCAAATCTCCTGCTCTTTCCCCTCTCCTGCTCAGATCCCTTTCCTTCCCCCCACTTCTGGAAAAACTGTGTAAAAGTTTTTTTCCCCTCAGCAGTGTCACAGAGTCCACCCTTGTCACAGCCCACAAACCTGCACATCTCAGCTGGGCAGCCTTTGGAAGCAGACAGGAAATAAAAGGATAATAAAAACAACAAGAGAAAAAAGGGACTCCAGGATCCTGCTCCAGTCCTGCTGAAATTTGTTGTGTTTGAGCTAAAGGTGCAGGTCCTGTAAGATCTTTTCAGAACAACTGACAAGAACAAAGCCCACAATTATTAACCTTTCCACTTGTTCCCATAGTTTATTGTGACAAGACAATGCAATAAGCTTGAAGGTAATCAAAAAGCAATTTTGTAGTAGTGAGCTTAAAATGACAAACCTTTCCTTTTCTAAATAAATCACCATTATTCCCACATGGTCCATACTTGACAAGTTTGTTTCCTTAGTAACAGAGTACTTAAACAGGGTTTGTGTGCAAAGATTATACCTTTAGCCACAGAAGCGAAAGGGGAGACAATAGGACAACAATTGGTCCACCCACCTGAGTGTGTGATTCCAATGTTTAAGGAGAGAAGCCCAGGGATGCCTCTTCCCTCTGTGCATTTTGAGGACTTTCTGGAGTCAGTGGACTCAGAGGGGTTTTCAACCTCCTGTGCCTAAACTGAATGTAACAGTCCCTGATGTTTGTTCAATAGCTCACCTAATGTTGAGGTCAGCTGTCTTATAAATTATTGAGCACATTAACAGTGTTAGGACTACAATATAAATAAAGGGTATGAGAAGGCAGAGAAGGCATCCAGGGTGTCTGGCTCAAAGACAAAAGAGGGAACAGACAGAAGAAAAGACTAATGTGCCCTGGATATGTTCAAGAGCTTTCTGCTTGCTTTCATCAGTAATTAAATGACTGATTGCTTTGTAATAGTGAATGTGTTTGACTGGGTACACAAAACCTGATGTCATGCACTGAGCTCAGTCCAATGCTGGAGAAAATCCTTCAGCCCACTCTGTTTGTCAGTGCCTAATTCCTAAATTTTTTGCCATCAAAAGTGGTGAAATCAAGTAAACACTATATGGCCAGGCCTTGGAGTAATAGAGCTTGCTCTGTAATTAAAGGAGGACAGCTCTTCTAGCCACAAGTTAAGTCAGAGCAAAAGAGATCGATTTTAAGTCTTTCAGCAATTTTTAATACCTTTTCCCCATTGTCAGCTGATGGTTTTCAAATTCCCCTTGATGAGCCCTAAAAGTCTCTACACAACCAGCATGTTGATTACCCTAAATCGGATAATATGGGGTATGTCACTGCTGCAGTGCTACATTCAGCTACCAGCCAGTGAAACATGCCTGCCAAATCCCCTGCATATCCAAAATACAATCCCCACTTCCCTCCTCACCCCACCATTTCAGCAGCTGTCCCAAAGAGCCAAGTCACAGCAGTTTGTCAAATGCCAAGTAACTTGACAACCAAAGAACAAGAAAGGGGATATTTCTATTTCCTGCTTCAACATCAACACTTGAAAGGCAGCGTTGCTAACTATAAGTAGCAAAAATTGTTTCTGCAGAGAAATGGTCTGCTTGAGTTTAAGCTGAGATTCAGAACTTAATTTCAGATAAAGCTGGTCAGGTTGTAATGATGATGAATTTTCTCTATTGTTTATAAGTAAATTTTCTCAGCATATGTAGATGGGTGTTTATAAATAAATACTAAACT
Source organism: Hypocryptadius cinnamomeus (assembly GCA_013400635.1). Taxonomy (NCBI): domain Eukaryota; kingdom Metazoa; phylum Chordata; class Aves; order Passeriformes; family Zosteropidae; genus Hypocryptadius; species Hypocryptadius cinnamomeus. The sequence goes on along the minus strand of VYZP01074112.1, from coordinate 9,708 downwards.
TTGATTTATATAAAAGTAAAGCAGTGACTATTCTGACAGACACAGCTAATTTTAGATTTCAATCAAAAGCAACAGACTCCAGCACTCATTATGGCTTGAATTGATGTTCATCAACACTTTGAAATGACCAGGATGAACAGAATTCCCCCACTTTCTTACCCTTCCCAGCAGCTGTCCAGCTTACAGGCTTGAACAGGCTCCTCAGGACTGTAAAATGTGCTGCCACTCAGAATTATTGTAAATGCTGCTGGCCAAGAGGCAACCAGATGGGTGGGGTTGAAGGTCACCTGATGGTTACTCTTGAGGAGAGAGTTCTCCCCTTCACTAAAGTCATCTGAAGTGTAGAGATAAGGATTTAGGCAATTCACTTTTATTCAATCAGGAATTTACCCAAAATGGCCCAGAAAACAACCAAGAGTCACTACTGGAGATATCAGGAGTGTAGAAATGTTAGTCCAACAATCAAAACCTTATTTTCATCTTTCTCCTGCCTCATGAGCACACACTCTCCCTCTTGCATCCTTCAGTGTAAACAGCATTCAATACTGAGATACAGGATGAAAATCAATCCAGAGTTTTGCTAGTTAAACAATTTACCTCTGTTCATGGGGAATAGTGAGCTCAATTCCTTTAACTCTGGAAATCAGGCTGCCTTATTTTTAAATGTACTGCAACATGGAACTTGCTAAAACTAAATCACTGGCTTAATAATATATTTGCCCAAATATTCTTGGATGAAATATCAGTTTGGAAGAGGCGCCAGATTAGATTCATCAGAAAACATGTTGCAGAGTAATTTACAAAATATTAAAATGTCAACATCTCTCCAATCCTGCCTCTGAAATGCAGGAGAGGATTTGCTCAGTAACTCTATAGCTGTGTTTCCTTTTTCCTCTTCCAACATTATGTTCTTTTCTAATTGTCTCCTGTTACAAGAGAGGAGGAAAATGATCCATTATTAAATGTTTTGCTGGGCGTTTTATCTTCACCCTTTCTGATCAGGAGTGAAGCTTTCCCTCCAAGTACAACTTCCATCTCCTCAAACCACCTACTGAGATTAAATTCTGTTGTTCTACACACTCAGAAAGAACCTAACAAAATCCAAAATGGTTGCACAGTTTTTAAGAAATAAAAATTTTGATATTCCATCTGTAACAACAAGATTTGGGAAGTCTTTCAGTAAGAAAGCAGCATTCTGCATTACAGAGCTGAAATTGATAAGATATATTTGCAAAAAAATCGCTGTTTGCACAAACTTCCAGCACTGCAGTGCAGATTTATGCATTTCCTACTGGTAATTTGCATTAGCAATAATCAGATGAAAAAGCAGAGGCTGCAAGAATGACATTTCCTTCTGCACTTAAGAAATCAAGTGTGCAAAGCTATTTCCTAACATTTTTAAAATATGGTTTTGAACCCATCTATGATAGTCAAAGGTGCCCTCAAACTACATATTTAACCTGTGGTTTAGAAAGCTTTTTCACTAACTTTGGTTACTTATTTATATTATTTTATGGAACAGGTAAAACTGAATTTTGCTGCCAAGCAAAGACTGCAGGTTACCATTTCTCACTTGTTCCACAGCTGTCCTGTGTGATCTTTGGTAGATGACTTCCCTTATCTTTAGACATGAATATTTACACCAAGTAACTGTACAGAGTATTCAGAACCTTTAATCACTGAAAGAATAACCCACGTTCAGATGGTCATCAGGAAGCCTCTGAGTTCTACTGATAGGATTTAACCTCTGATATGGAAATCCTGACACAATTGGGAAAATAATAAACTATTAAAATAGTAAGACTGAATCTCTGACCCTTTGACTACAAGCTATTGATGGCACTGTCAGGAGAGATCTCTCATGCAAATATTTAAATTGACAGAGGCCAGGGTTAGGATGGATATTAGGAATAAATTCTTGGCTGTGCAGATGGTGAGGCCCTGGCACAGGGTGCCCAGGGAAGCTGTGGCTGCCCCTGGATCCCTGGCAGTGTCCAAGGCCAGGTTGGATGGGAACTGGAACAGCCTGGGATGGTGGAAGGTGCTGAAAAGTACTTGCATAGAAGGAAGATTCATCGTTTGTGCTTGGGCCTTTGAACACTCAGTGCCAGTGAGGAACTTCAGCATGACATGGTGGGTTTTGTAGGGCCTGTGGTAGGAGCCTGTCCCTCTCCAGCCAGTGGGAAATAAACTGCTTTTTGCAGGCATCACTCAATCACTATACTACTAAGGGACATCCCCTTTGCTTGCTGGCCAGAGAGAGGATTATCACTTGCAGCTTGAGTGTTCTGCTTCAGCCCTTGTAGGATCAAAGTCCTCTATTTACACACAGAAACATCTGAGATCTGCAAAGTTGTGTTTTAATCTCAGCCATCATAACTGCACTTCACAGGAACTAAGAAGGTGTGTGACAGGAACTGAAGTTTATAGACAGATCAGGGGCACCAGGTTATTAATTACCTCCTGTCTGTGAGTCTCTTTGAAATGCAATGTGTAAGCTCTTAGATTTATTAATAAATTCCCAGTTACCTCGCTGATGTGCAGTTCAAATGGTTAGAATAAACTGTTACTCTGCTTATTATTCAAATCACTAGGATAAACTGTAAAACCCTGGAATAGCATTACTGAGGGGCTGCCTGGAATCTAATGTGTTTTACAACTTGAAGTCCTGATAATCTGCTCTAAATGCAGCTGCTGTGGTGGTGTCCATCTGAACCTGCAGATACCTTGAGACACCAGTGCTGAGAGATGTGAGCATCCACAGCTTCAAGACTTGTTCCTTGGCAGGTTCCTCAGGAGGACTGGCACACACACACAGAGCACAGTGACATCAGTGCTGCCAGCCCAATCCAGAGGGACAATTTTCAGCCAGTGGGGCAATTCCTGGGTCTCCCTGAGGCTCAGTGAGCCCAAAGCAGAGGAGGATGCTGCAACCTTGCCTCTGTTAGGGAGTACTGCAGCAGGGAAGGATCAAACAGATGCAGAAGGGCTGAATCACTGCAGAGATCTCCAGTCTGTAGAGTCGCTGAAACTCTGAATTGCTTTAGTAATCACTTTAGACCCAACTGCTTTTAGTGAGCACTTCAGCCTCCTGTGCCAGCATTTCTTACGCAGATATACAATTTTAGATTAATTTCTTGATTAGAAGCTCATAGTTATCCAAGTCCTTTGCTCATCAGTAGTGTGACATTCACAATCTGCCAACACACCACTCTGGGAGATTAAGTAGAATAGATTTTAAATAGTATGTTATTGACATTTCAATTATTTGAGTTTCAGTAGAAAGTGACCAGATGAGGTTTAGATTCTATGATTTGTCTCACAGAACAGTTCTGCTGGAAAGGAGCAGATAAAAAAAAGGGCAAGTGGTAGCTCAGGTACCTATAGATCATGGCTGAGGAGAAGAGGGAGACAAGCTGGAGAGATTCCCTAAGGGGATAGATCCAAAAGTTCTTTATTAAATAGTCAAAAGGATAGAAATGCTTTTCCTAAATACCTCAGTAAGACAAATGCCTCAAAGAAGAAGCATGAAGCAAAAGGGCATTAGTAGAAAGAATGCAATGAAAGGGCATTATTAGCCCCAAAATTATTGGTATAAATCAGCCACCAGCAAAATGAGGACATTTGGTTCTGTTCTCTGTGAGAAGACCAACATTCTGGAATAACTGCTGTGAAGGCAAGACAACCTAAGTATCTGTGAATGGGATTATAGCTCATGCTTGCCAAAGGCAGCAACAGGTAGGGCTCAAGAACTCAGGAAATCTTTTCTAACCCCATTTTCCTAAGCACTCCATTAAAACCAATCACTGTATTAGTGTTAGGAAAGTGTAAAGTACAAGTGATGTAAAAGCCTGAGATTCCTGCTGATAAAAATGAACAGAGGATATCTCAGGGTTACACAATGGTCTGTGTGACAGCACCTGCATTCTGGCTGGAAGACCCCAAGCACAAAATGTTAGAACCACTGAAAATCTGTCATTACATGGACCTCTCATGTAACAATCTGCCTCAGTTTCCTTAAATCCTTATAATAATAATAATAGTAATAGTAATAATAATAATAATGATGAAGATGATGAAAATGTTCTGTGTTGTAAAAGGTCAAAACACCTTTTACAGCAATATTTGTATTCTTCTTATTAATTATATGTTTATAATAGCCAGACAGAATCAGATGGATCCTCTAAACAGGAATAAAATGCATGAGGTTTCTGATTTTCATCTACTAGAGAACCTTTGCATTTCCAAACAGGCATAGACATGCTGAACCACTTGATGACAACTGCAGGGTGGGAAGAAGCAGGGAGGTATCTGGGGGTTTTGTAGCAATAATTATAATAATTAAGACTGTCACTGGTAAGCACATGATGGCCAAAATGTTCAGCCATTAATGTCTTCATGCAGACATCTAATTCCAAATCCAACCATATGACTCTTTTTTTGTTAGCTGAGCATCTCTGGTTTTTCTGGGGCTGGTCAAAAGAATCCCAATCATCATCCCATTTCTGAATAACTGCTAAATCACTTGTCTTTTGAGGAAAACACTTCAGCACATGCTTAAGTGCTGATGTAAATTGGGACATTATTTGGGAAATTAACCAGAGTTTGGTGCCTAATTTAAACACACAAGTTAAAACACTCTGGCATAAATTGTACATTTCTGCAAAGACATTCTTGCTCACATAAACAACAAATCAGGCAATTTTTTATGCTGTAAAACCTCTTGCCAAAGTGTGAAGATGAGAATATTCTTTTCAATTTTTAGAGAATATCTGAGGCACATTTACTGCCAGGCTAGGAAGAATGCTCTGGCAAGAAAAAGGGAAAGATTTTCCAAATTTTATTCCTGGGGAAAAGGTTTATCATGCTACCTGAAGCCATGAAAAGAAAACAGTAAATATAATGCAGCATTAACACCCATCAGGCAGCATGTTTATAGGCAATTGTCTGCTTCACACACCTTGAGTTGTATAATGAGACACAGTGAGTTTTACTACCTCTGAAGTAGAGCAATCATCCTCAAATGAGCTGCCTGGAAAGTATTATTGCTGTTATGAAGTGGAATTTATATGTAAAAATAACAAAACAGATTCAAGTATTAGGTAAGTCCTTGTTGACACGACTGAAAACAATGAAGCCAACCAAAAATAGCCTGTGATTTATCACAAAGGAGAGTGAGATCAGGGAAAACACTTTGCACTCTTATACAGACCCTGAAACATGTATTTTTTATCCTGAACCTTCATTTATCCATCACCCTTAGGGCACCATTAGTAGCTAATTGCAAACTTGTCCCTACCTCAAAATTAGTAAATTCCTCTTTGGTCTTAGCTCAAAGTGTATTTTTAGAAGCCTTAAAAGAGGTTCACAAAGCAGCCAGGGTGAGAGGCTCAGTCTCCAGGAGGTGCAGCAAGGTCCCCTCCTCTCCCCATCTGGAGAGCCTGGAGCAGGTCATGGAGAGCAGCTCAGCACCAATCCACACCTGGCAGCATCACAGGCGTGGCTATAAAACAGATTTGGGCTACAGGATCAGGTATCACTTTTAGAGCTTTCTCCCGAAGGAGGACTGAGATTCAGGGGTGAATAAATGAAGGGGTCTGGGTGTGCTGAACCAGCAGCTCAGATGTTGAAACCACTGTTCCCCTTTCCCCCTGGTGTTTCTCTCCTGTTAGTCTGCTGTAACAGAAAGCTCAGACACAGACAACCATAAACTGTTTGACCACTGATTATTCAGGGTATAAAGATGGAAAAGTATTTTCCTGCAAAATCTTCCCTTTGTAAGTGCAAAGAAGTAAAATCTGGGATTGGACTGCATAACAGATGTCTGATCCCATCTCCTCTGTGGTGAGTGCACTTCAGAGAGAATAACTAAGAAGGGCAGCTCTACATGGAGAGCAGCAGGCGAGTAAATATGAAAAAATGTATAAGTGATGACATTTTGCCCCACATGTGGCACTCTGCACAATTACAGATTTTCTTTATAGGAACAGAAAAGGAACCTGAGTGTTCTGTGAGCTGGGCCAGCTGTCATATGATCGCATACATGCAGCCCAGAGGATTTGTTTTCCTAAACAAACTTGCAATCATCTGTCTTTTAAAATATAACTTCTGTGACACACAGAGGAAAATCAGAAAGTGATGCTGAAAGCTTTCTATGCTCTATTAATTTTATTATGTAAATCCACTCCCCAACTGATATTTTCATTCAAAACCAGCACAAGATCAGTCATTATTCCTGGATGTAAAGGGAAGCAAAACAAGCAGTATTCAAGCAAGGACTCTCATTCAGATTATTATTTTAATACAGCAGTATTATGTAGGTAATTTTTAAAGCATGTTTGCAGAGCAATTTAAGGCTGCTTCTTCCCAGAGACTACTTAGCTCTGTCAATATTTATTAATATTGCTTTTGTAAATACGACAGAAAGCAGAAATGTTTCACTTAAACCTAATAAGCAGATTTTGAGAAATGGACAACATTGCTTTTTGAGTTATCTGTCTCCATTCCTAATAAAGCAGCAACAAAGGAAAAGCAAAAGTCACAATGTCTGAAACCCCATGGAAACACATGCAAGGCATCTTCAGTGTTTGGACATCAGGTCTGCTGGAAGAGGTGAGCATTAAATAGTTGGGTAAAAATTGCTTTTAAGGTAGTTAATATAACATACTCACCTAGTCTATGGATATACAGACAAGTGTATGCATTTCCTTTAAACACCACATTCTTTAAATACTTGTAAGAAGTGTTCCACACTCTCCTGGTCTATGATTGTACTTGGTCTAAAGGCCAGACACAGAGTTTGACTCTACTGTGGATATTGGAGCTCAGTTTCCCTAACCAACACAAAGAAGTTAATTGGAATTGCTAACAAATCAAAGCAAACAGAAGCTCTTTTCCCCTGCAGAAACATATTAGTTGTGTTTTCTCCAAAATACTATCCAATTGTGATTCATAGTACAGAAGCACCAGCATTTTCAGGTACAGTTTTTGACTGAGCATTCCAAATACAGAGCAGGAATTAATCCCCAAAGCAAAGAACTTCAAAGCAAAAAAAGACAGTAACAGTGGAGAAATCAAAGCAACAAAAAGGCAACGTGGTGTGCTCCAGCCAGGAACAGACCCACACATCAGTTCTGTTGTGCTGCTTGTGACAACTTAGGGAATCAAAGTTCAGCTTGTGAATCACATTTGATAGTTTCAAACCTTTACAGATTTACTGAGGGACAGCCTACCATGAGGGACAGCTTTACCATTTCCTGAGGGAATTTACCAGCACCTGCAGTGGCCATTTCATGGATCTGCCAGGCTGTCCTGTAGGCTCCTTCAGGTACTGGAAGGCTGCAGTTAAATCACTCTGAAACTTCTCTTCTTCACTGCCATGCCCCCAGCTGGCCCTGAGAACTCAACACTATCATATTTTTCATAGTTCTGTTTTCAGCTAGTTTCAAAGAGAGCTTAGTTGCTTATAGTTGCATTTTGCTTATTCTTAAATGCTAGGAGTATGTTTTGGGTGTCTGGATTTTATGGCTCAGTTATTTTCCTATGGAACAACTACAATAGGTCCATGTTTTACCAAAGGAATAAAGGCAAGTAAATTTTCCAATTATCAAGGTAATGTAGCACTTGTGTATATCATCATGAAGCTGTTAACAAAAAATGCTACATTTTCATTAGCTAAAAAGCTATTTATTCCTAATGGGTTGTTAAAGACTGAGGGCAAAATTCCACTTTCAGCTACACCAGCATAAATCTGTAATCCATCCATATGCCTCCAGATTTATATTGGTGTCAGTGAAAGAAGAATTTGCCCTGCATGTTTTAAATGTTTCTATTTAAGGAAGTTATTATTCACCAGTAAGGACCAATCAATAACAGTAATCAAAGGAACTTCTTCCCCCCACCATTAGATTTAATGGGTGAAAGTATTAAAGAAAAGCTGCAGTGGCAAAGATTTTGGGAATCTATAAAAAGTTCAACTTTCTGATGGTGTGAAAACCGTATTCACAGTATTTGTTGGGAACTCTGTTGGCTCTAGAGAAGACTTAGGCCAAGGACATTTGGCCACCCAAACATTCCAGGTTGCATTTTTGACCTTTGCAGAGGGCTAGGCAGCCTTTGGTCTCTCAGTCTGACCCTGTGGCAGCCAACCTAACAGGTCTGTTCTGTACAGAAAGTTTTAGAGGCAAAGATAAGGTCTGTTTGCTGTCCTCAATTCTTGTACAGTGCCAGTAGTCAGAGTAACCAGAAAGTATCACATTCTTGCTTGCCCCAGTTTTTAAAAGGCAGCAGATTGTTGCTAATACATGTTTTTCCTTCTGTGATTGATTCTTCTATTCATCTATTGATTCATCTATTCCTTTTATCTACTTTCATCTATGGAAGCATTTGCCATCAGTAAACAAATAATATAAATATAATTAAATACAAAAGGGAAGGGAGATGCCTTGTATTGCATGAATTATCACCCAGGAATACACTATAATAAGCATGAATAAAACAATGTTTACTGTGAAAGAAGTAGAAACATGCAGCTGTATAAACACTTCTCAGTAGTAATAAAAGTATGATTTCTCACTCTCCTTTTTTTTACTTAGTTGAGTTTAACTCTATAATCCCATAAGCCACTAAGCCCTGGAGAGCATAAATAAAAGTAGAGTCGTGGAGGGCCAGCATTAACTCACATTACATGGCATAGTAAAATATTAATTTACAATGAAACACAGGATTTAGGAATCAATGAGTCCAGTCTGAATATCTGCATGGAGCAGATGGGGGGGAAAAAGTATTTTCAAGTATGAGTTAAGAGAGGAGGTTCCCGTGACAATAACAGTATTTCAAGATGAAATGTCCCAACATATTCCTCCCAAAATATTTTTTACCTTCTCTTGTTTCAATTGACAAGAACATAAAGATGCAAGAAATAGGGATTAATACCATGACAGTATCAAGCACCCTGTGGTCCTTGTCCACAGCAATGAGGCCTAAAACATGTGGTTTCCTGTCCATTAGAGGTAAGGAAGCAATAACATGACTTGCTGTGCTGGAGACTGGAGCNGACATGACTTGCTGTGCTGGAGACTGGAGCACAACTCCAGGAACTCAATAGCCTGGATTTGTCAGTAGGAAACCTGTGACAAAGCAATGAAATTGATCCAGAACTCTTGGGTATAATCCTGGGGCTGCTTCCACTCTCTGGGGTGAAAGGGTGGGAAAGCAAATCTATTTCTTTGATAGCCTCTAAGGAAGCAAAAGGGAACCCAGCACATGAGCTCATGAGGTTTTGGGTTTTGGTCATTTGTGTCACTGGAGGGTTTGCCCACTGCAGCACACGTGTTCATCTGTCACACGTTTTCAGTCTTGGCTGAAATTCACCTTTCTTTAGTTTCCACTTGCTCATTTCTCATTTTTTTATCCTTACTCCCTCTGCCAT
>VYZP01074111.1:0-16644 GCA_013400635.1 Hypocryptadius cinnamomeus | reverse complement strand
CAGACACCTGGCTTTTCAAACCAAGACACCATGGGAGCTGGTGGAGCCAGGCAGGTTTAACAAACATCAAACCCTCCCAGGGTGAGGGCAGCAGGGAGGGGAGCTGGGAAGTGCCAACCAGGGGAGCAGCACCCTGGGGCTTGGGGAGGGCAGGGGGAGGGCACGGCTGGGCCTCCTTTCTCCATCACTGTCCAAAGGGAACAGCCTGGCCCAGCTTCTCCAGCAGCTCCGGAGCAGCCTTGAGCCCCGTGCTGGAAAACTCTGCCCCTGCAGCTGCTGAGGAGAGCAGGGGCTGAACTCTGCCCCTTCCATCCCTGCCGTGCCACGGAGCCCTGCAGTGATGGAATAACACCTTCCCATACCCTGGCTGAACAGGGATGCAATAACACATTCCCAAACCCTGGCTCCATGGGGATGCAATAACACATTCCCAAACCCTGGCCCTACAGGGATGCAATAACACATTCCCAAACCCTGCCTTGACAGAGGTGCAATAACACATTCCCAAACCCTGCCTTGACAGAGGTGCAATAACACATTCCCAAACCCTGGCTCCATGGGATGCAATAACACATTCCCAAACCCTGGCTCCATGGGGATGCAATAACACATTCCCAAACCCTGGCTGAACAGGGATGCAATAACACATTCCCAAACCCTGGCTGAACAGGGATGCAATAACACATTCCTGAAATCAGCTCATGGCTGTTGTCACAGCCCGGGGACCCTTTCTGGATGAAGTGTTCACAGCCTGATCCCTGGGAATTGGGCTGCTCCCATTTTACCTCCTGATAAATGGCCTTTTCCCACCCGTTCATGTCCTTTTATCACCTGGCCATGTTCTTTTCCCACCTGGACATGTCCTTTTACTACATGGACATGTTCTTTTTCTGCGTGGCCACATCCTTTTCCCCCTTGGCCATGTNCCCCTCCTCCTCTTTCCAGAGGGGGTTGAAATGCCACCAGAACTCTGAGGTGTTCCCATTCCAGGAGTTTCTCCTTGTCATGGCATCAGCTCTCCCATCCCAGGCCATGCTGTGTGGGCTCCCTTCTCCTCCCATCCCACCCTGCCCTGCCTGGCACTGAGGCCCTTTCCTGGCAAGAAACTCAGGGGCTGGGATGTCCCTGGAACCAGGATGTCCCTGGAACCGGGATGGCAGCAGGCTGAGATGTTTCTAAGAGCTGGGATGCCCCTGTAACTGGGATGTCTCAGGAGCTGGGATATCTCTGGAACTGGGATGTCCCTGGAACCAGGATGTCCCTGGAACCGGGATGGCAGCAGGCTGAGATGTTTCTAAGAGCTGGGATGCCCCTGTAACTGGGATGTCTCAGGAGCTGGGATATCTCTGGAACTGGGATGTCCCTGGAACCGGGATGTCCCTGGAGCAGGGATGTCCCTGTAATTGGGATGTCCCTGGAGCTGGGATGTCCCTGTAACTGGGGTGTCTCAGGAGCTGGGATGTCCCTGGAGCCGGGATGGCAGTGGCTGCAGGCAGAGTGCTCCTGCCAGCTGCGATCACGGAGCTGGGACAAATGAGGGCTGAAGCTCTGCTGGGAGCGAGGTCAGCTCCTGGCACCACTGCCAGCAGAGCAGGGAGGCAGGAGAGCACCTGGAGGTGTCACACAAGGAGCAGCTCCTCAGCCAGAGAGACAAACATCAGCCAAGGAGAGTGAGAAGGAGACACGGGGTTCTGCTGCATGTTAATTAACCCGGGGGTCATCAGAACCTGGCTGAGCTCTCCGCACCAGCTCATTACGAGCTTTCTGACAAATTGATTCCTTTTTGTGCTCTTTGTCTTCCCACAATGTGAGAAAGGCTCCTGGCTGGGCTGGGAGCTCTGTCCAACCCTGGCACTGCCCAGAGAGTCCTGGCAGGTATGGGGAGGGGACAGGGGGACAGGGCTGGGCAGCAGCGCTGGGGGCAAAGGGCTCTATGAAATCCCAGTAAATGAGCTCTTCATTAGCAGTTCTAATTGTTGACGAGGAGCAGAGGGGGGACTCCAGCCAGACAAATGCATTTCCAAGTTCTTTCCCAGCACCTTCCTGCAGCATCTCCCCACTCCAGCTCTCAGCCTGGGGACAGCAGGAGGAGCAGGGATCTGGGATCAGCCTGAGCTGGGCTCATCCTCTCCTCCCCTCAGGACTCGATTGTCCCCTGCCTGTGCTTCCTTTCTCTGCTGAAGCTCTGTTGCCCCCCGGTGACCCTCAGAAGGATCCTGCCTGTGGCATTTCCATTCCCATTCCTGTTCCCGTTCCCATTCCCATTCCCATTCCATTTCCCATTTCCATTCCCTTCCCCATTCCCGTTCCCACTCCCATTCCCATTCCATTTCCCATTTCCATTCCCTTTCCCATTCCCATTCCATTTCCCATTCCCATTTCCATTCCCATTCCCTTTCCCGTTCCCATTCCCCATTCCCATTTCCATTTCCATTCCCATTCCCATTCCCGTTCCCACTCCCATTCACCATTCCCATTCCTGTTTCCATTTCCATTTCCATTCCCATTCCCATTCCCCATTCACCATTCCCATTCCCATTCCCATTACTCATTCCCATTCCCGTTCCCGTTCCCGTTCCCATTTCCATTCCCATTCCTGTTTCCATTCCCATTCCCATTCCCATTCCCATTCCCGTTTCCATTTCCATTCCCATTCCCATTCCTGTTTCCATTCCCATTCCCATTCCACTCCCTGTGCAGCCCAGCTCAGATGGTTTCCCAGGCACGAGGCCAGTTCTCTGGTTTGTGTCTCGTTTGTCGAGGTTTTTCCTCTGAATCCCTGTAATTAAAGCCGCAGCTGCCGCCGCTCCAGGAGCAGCAGGAGGAGCAGCATCCAGCCCCCCGCATTCCCACCTCCCCTGCCCTGCCTCCCGCTGTTGATGCTCTCAGGTGCCGCACTCCAGCTGGGATGTGGGACTTGTGAGGGAAACACCAGACCTGGTGTGGGCTCAGCCGTGCCTGGGAGCTGCTGGAGCGACGCAGACGCCGCCGAGCCCAGGGCTGAAGGCAGGGAAATGTTCCCATTCCCATTCCCACTCTATTGCTACTCTGATGAGCTCACGGGCTGGACGTGTCGCTGCTCCAGCAGCACCAACCCCAAGCTCAGGGGTTCCTTCCCAGAGCCCAGAGCAGCCACAGAGCAGCAGCACAGCACAGGAGGAGCTGATGGAGGAGAGGAGCTGGAGCTGCCCTGATGGGAGGCAGCAATTCCGTGGGATTGGCTCCCGTGGCTTAGAGCCCTGCAGCTGCCACGGGGCCAGATGAGATCGCTCTGCTCTCCCACCCCTCCTTCATGGGCTAATCGATGCACTGAGGGCAGGGCCCATCACCCCTGCACGGTCAGGACCCCAGCAGGTTCACTGGGGCAGGAGTGAGCTGTGGCTGCAGCTCAGAAACACAGGAAACTCCAGCCCTTGCCAGAAACAGCGGGGCCATGGCCGTGCAGCCATTGCACCCTTATCCTGTCATGGAGCTGTTCCCTCGGACTCTGCACGGAGGAGCCAGGCACTCACCTTCCAGCTGCAGGAATGCCAGGCAGGGATGGCATCCATGGCCCCATGGCCCAGATAATGCAAGAAAGGAGACAGACTCAGGGAACAGGAGCTGTGATGCTGCTGAGCTTGGCCAGGGCCAGGAAGATGATCCCAGGGTGGGAAACCTCTGCCATGCTGGGGGTGCTCACCTGGAGAGGAGAAGCTCCAGGGAGAGCTCAGAGCCCCTTGCAGGGCCTAAAGGGACTCCAGGAGAGCTGGAGAGGGACTGGGGACAAGGGATGGAGGGACAGGACACAGGGAATGGCTCCCACTGCCAGAGGGCAGGGATGGATGGGAGATTGGGAATTAGGAATTGTTCCCTGGCACAGGGTGCCCAGAGCAGCTGTGGCTGCCCCTGGATCCCTGGCAGTGCCCAAGGCCAGGTTGGACATTGGGGCTGGGAGCAGCCTGGGACAGTGGGAGGTGTCCCTGCCATGGCAGGGGTGGGAATGGATGGGCTTTAAGGTCCCTTCCCACCCAAACCATTCCAGGATTCCATGATTTCTCCTCTAATCCTCTGGGTGATGAGCCAAGGAATGCTGAGCAGGATCCACCTATTTCAGTGGTTCCCACACCATCAGCTCAGGAGAGATTCCTGCCCCTCAGAGGAATTCCAGAGGCTGGGGGGTTTCTGCCCTTCACATCTCAGGGAGCACAAACTCTGCCCTGGGCTGTGCTCCCAGAGCTCTGCGTGGGTTGGAGAATCTTTTGTTTGAATGTCCTGCAAATGTGGAGACAGGGAACAGCATCCCTGGAGTGAGAGGAGGGGACAGGGATGAGGGGGTGACGGAGAGCTGGGCTGGAGATGAGCTTCAGCAGGGGCTCATGGCTCTGGTAATGCCTGAATTGCTCAGCTCTAACCCTCTTTTCCTGCCTGCATTCCCATTCCTCCAGAACTGAATGATAAGGGTGAAGTTTTACAGTTTTACAGGTCTCTGTGTCACAGATGGGTGCCAGGGGAAATGCCCAAGGAGGGGAGCTCCTCTCCCAGCAAAGGTCTTTCCTGAGCATCGGGGGGTGCAGGAGTCCCCATCCCAAAAGGACCCCAAAAGCATCAACTTTTTTGGTGATAAATCAGCCAAAGCAAACCATCTCCATTCTCAGATGCACCATTTCTCTATTCTGTACATATTTTTAAGAACCACACACATTTCCAGCAAAGGAGAAACCAGTTCTGGTAAAGACCTAATTCACACCACCCCCACCCCCCACAATGAGCTTGGAATCAGCCTTAAAGCCCTTAAACATTTTGGATATTTCTTATGAGCCTCCAACCAGCTCCAGCCCTTCTGATCCTGACTCCTTTGGGCTGCAAGTGCCACCACCCAGAGAAGTTCCTCCTGCTGTGCCACCTGTCCCCCTGCTGACTCTCCTTCCATCCCTCTGTCACACCTGTGCTCTGCAGCTGCCACAGGGACACACAGGAGTGTGTTCCAAGGCAGACAGGTGGGTCTGTGTCCTCCTGGAGCAGCTCAGGGATGAGGAAATCGCTGCTGGAGGGAAGTTTGGTGTTTCTCCTTCCTGCAGAGACGTCACTGCAGTTCTGCCCGGCGTGATGGAAATCCGTGCTGGCACTGAGGGGGCTGCCTCAGGTCCTGCAGTTTTATTTACAGAAATGATCTGATTTCAATCAACCTCAGGGTTTCCTCTGGGGCAGCAGAAAAAGAACTGGCTGTTGCTGTGAAGGAGCAAAGGAGCTGAGCAGCCCCAGAGAGCTCCTAGGGTGGCATTCTGGGGCTAGAAAATGGGGTTAATTGATAAACAAGGCTTGGTAAAGCTGTGCCTTTGCCCTTTGGCTGAGGCAGGGCTCCAGTCTCCTCCTTTCCTGGGAATGGGATGTGTGGTTCGAATGAAAGGTTTCTACTTTTTAGAAAAAAACCCTCCAGAAATAAATTTAAAAAATCAGTAAATTGGAGAGGTTTAATTCTAGCCTTCAAAAATCCATAGCATTGGAATTTTCTGCTTCAAACCACTTAAGGTGTTTCTTGATTAAAATTCTGTTTCCTTTTCAGCACAAAAATTCTGGATTTCTAAATCCTCTCTTTGTAAAGGCAGCTCTACTGTGCTCCCTCTTAGGGTTTTTGGTGCCAAGAATCTCAGACAGGTTTGGGTTGGCATCTGGTTCCATCCCCTGGCAGAGACACCTCCCACTGTCCCAGGCTGCTCCAAGCCCTGTCCAGCCTGGCCTTGGGCACTGCCAGGGATCCAGGGGCAGCCCCAGCTGCTCTGGGCACCCTGTGCCAGGGCCTGCCCACCCTCCCAGCCAGGAATTCCTTCCCCATCCGAAATTTCCTCTCTCTCAGGCAGAACATGTTCCCCCTGTCCTGTCACTCCAGTTCCCAGTGCAGATTCCATTCTCAGATCCCCTGTAACCCCTCCAGACACTGGAATTTTGCCATGAGGATCCCATACAACTTTTCCTTCTCCAGGCTGAGCAGCCCCAACGTTCTCAGCCCGAGTTCTGCTCTTCAAGCAGCTTCGTTCCAACCCAATTTAATTGAATGTTAACGAGCAAACTAATTGTGCCAAGCTCTGAGTGCGGGTGTGAGCCCTGCATGTGTCAGCTGACATTTCCAAACATTCCTTGGGGTCTTTAAAGGCCCCACCAACCCCTGGGATGGGAATTTCTGATGGGTTTGTTCCCCTGGATAGCACCAGGCGAAGCTCCCGACCCTGGAGCCCATGGACAGGTAACAAGTGACCGGACAAGGGAATCACCTGGAGTCAGAATTCAGCGTGGATTTTGGGAAAATTTCTTCACTGGGAGAGTGGTTAAAGCCTGACCAGGCTGCCCAGGGCAGTGGAGGAGTCTCCCCAACCCCTGGAAGAGTCCAAAACTCAGCAGATGTGGCACTTCACGATGGAGTTTTGTGGGAATGATGGGATTCAGAGTTGGACTTGATGAACTTGGAGGTTTTTCCAGCCTTAATGACTCCAGGATTCTCCTCAGCCTAAACACACAGGATCTTTTGCCCACTGAAAAAGATCTTCTCCTCCACTCTTATTTCTCCAAGATTCCTTTTTCCCCCCACTCCACTCATCCTTCCCAGACCTCTCCTTCCAGCCCAGCTGCAGATCTTCTACAGGGACCTGCACCTTCCTGAGGAACAGAGGAGGAATCACAGCGGGGATTTGGTCCCCACAAGGCCCAGAACCTCCCTAAAAGGAGCTGGAACAGGTGCAAGGAGCCTCCCAGGAGCCCAGTGCTGCCCCAGAACATCAATTCTCTCTCAGTCAAGAGCTCCGTGGCAGGAACAACTTCACAATATAAAAATCCAGTTAAAGGATGGGAAGGAGAAAATAAAACCTCAGCCAGACACAGACTTTAACTCAGTGATGTTTTCATGCCCATTCTCCTCACACATATCCATAGATCTTAATTTATTGCCACTAAAAGCCTCTTAGGAAAAGGAAAAGTCCTTCCAGGCTCTTTGTCTATTTGTGATAAGACCATGAGCATCTACATTAGCAAAATCCAAAAAAAGGATAAATGTTTTAACATTATTTTAATTAAAATGTGATCGTACAATTGTTTAAGGAGATAAAAATAATTCTCATTCATTTTAATTAGGCTTCATTTTTGCATGCCTGGAGCATCTCCTCCTGTGCTGGGGCTTTGGAACATTCCTGGCCCCTCCTGCCTCTCCCATGCTCTCATCCCATCCAGCCCCTTCCCCTGACCCTGCCAAGGAGGCAGGGATGGGACTGTGGGGCCTGCCCAAAGCAGCCTGAGATGAGATGAGATGAGATGAGAATTCCTGTGCCATGGAGAGTCAGAGCTCTCAGTGGTTGCCACACCTCACCCTGCAGGGAGGGGGTGCAGGGAATGCAGCAGATTCCAGAGCAGCTGTGGCTGCCCCTGGATCCCTGGCAGTGCCTAAGGCCAGGCTGGATGGGCCTGGAGCAGCCTGGGACATGGGGAGGGGTCCCTGCCATGGCAGGGGTAGAACAAAATTACAAAATCATCATCAAGGTCCCTTCCAAGCCAAAGCATTCTGGGATTCTGTGGAAAAGAAGGAACTGGGAGCTCCATGTCTGGGCATGAAGGATTTGGGTGGTACTGTGAAGAAGCACAGGAGCTGAGCAGCTCCAAAGGGTTCCTAGGATGGCACTTTGGGGGCTGGAAAAATTAGCTTAATTCATAAACAAGGCTGAGAGAGCTGAGAGAGCTGAGAGAGGAGAGGGAGATGAGGGAGATGAGGATCTGAGGGAGCTGAGGGAGCTGGCGGAGGAGAGGGAGATGAGGGAGATGAGGGAGCTGGGGGAGCTGAAGGAGCTGAGGCTGCTGGGGGAACTGAGAGCTGTCAGCTCTGCTGTCTGCTGCCATCACAATCTGTTCCTGCTTCACAGCAAACAGAGCAGGGAAAGGGAAGGGTTTGCCAAGCTGGACAACCCAGCCAGGCAGTGTGAGGAGAAAATGGGAATATCTCCATAGTCCCTGTGCTGCCTGGGGCACTGGGCAGGAGCAGGGAGCAGTCTGTCCACAGCACTGGGACATCTGTGGTGCTGGTGGAGGGGTTTTCATGCAAACACTGTTCAAGGAGGGAGCAAGGGATGCTCACATGTCCTCAGACAGCTTTGTGTCAGCTCAGGGGTATGGATCAGCCCCTGGGCTCTGGGGTCAGCCTGTGCCTCAGGGGTTTGCCCGAGAGCATCAGAGAGGCCACAGGATGGGTCTGCTTTATCACAGACCCTGTGCTGGAGGATGTTCCTTGTGCTGGCTCGAGGCTGATGCACTCTGGATGATCCAAGAGCAATTTCCAAAAAGCTCGACCTGCCCAGGTGCAGTGTGGGAGCCCAGGCTGGGCTTCAGCCTAGAACTGGTTTTAACTGGGAGCTGAACACTGATTCCAGGTGGTGGGGACGGGGTCAGGGCAGGGTCTCAGGGCTGAGCACTCCCACTATGCCAAGGTCCCCCACCCTGCAAGGTACCAAAGGCACAAAGCGTTTGCAAACCTGGCATCTCCTCCAAAATTCCTGTTCCTGAGCTGAGCCCCCCCAGGCTGGAATGCCCCTGAGTCCCCCCCAGCTGCAGGGCAGCAGCCACAGCCCCAGGGGCTGCCCTGGCCAAGGCAGGACCATGGCCCCCAACAAATCACCCAACGTTAACTTTAATTGGACACGGAGGTAATCACCCCATCCCTGTGCTGCAGGCTGATTTTGTAGCTCCCATTCCCAGAGGATCCATTAGAGGTATTGCAGGAGACAATGAAGCAATAATTCCTCCTCCAGGTGCTGTCCTCCCCTGACATTCTCATTTCCTTCTGCTCCCCACACAAGACAAAATCCTGATGGGCTTTGCTGATATCAGGAGAGCGGCAGAACTGCAAACTCCCCCTCCCACAGTGATTTAATTTCTCAAATTGTTCTCCCCATTGCAAATATTTTCTGCTTTGTAACAGCTGAGGTTTGAAAACAATGCTGTGTGCACAGATACAGAGCCCTTCTCTTGTTTGCTTTGATTCCTCTGGAGAAAATAGAACTGATTCATTTATTCATTGCATATAAATTCACCAACTGTTTGACTCTTCTTTTTTTAATCATTGTGGCACAAACAACCCACAGTTTAATTTTTACAAGTTTCCTCATTACTCAGACCTGCTAACCAGGACATGTGAGCACCAAGGTGCTCTTCAGCTGTTTACTCATCGTTTATTTTCCCTAAAATTCCTCATCCATCTCTTGTGGCACCATTTCTGCTTCTCTTTGTGATGTTGCAAACATTTCTTTAACAAGAGAAAGTCAGAAAATTAGTGGCGAATAATTACATTTCAATTGAATTGTCCTTATTTTCCGAAGTAACTTCATTCTGTAGCCAGAGTCTTTACAGAGCTTCTCTTTCCAAGAGGAGCAGCTGCTCCCTTGGGATGGAGATTTATTCCAATTTATTCCCTGCTCAGGGTGGTGGGGTAACCCTTGGTAGGGATGTCCTACCCCAGACCTTCAGGGAATCCCAGAACGGTTTGGGTGGGAAGGGATCTTAAACCCACCCAGTGCAGGGACACTTTCTGTTTTGCTTGGGGGTGGTGCACTTTATTTCGGTGTGTTATGGTACATTGGGTACCGTGTTTCTTATAACTACCCTTTTACCCCTTTTACCATAACCAAACTAACACTACGTGCTTAACAACTATCACTATTTTACAACAGTTTCTAACCTATTTTTAACACTCATTTTAACACTCCGGGTGACAGGAGCTGGGTCTGGCTTTTGTCACTGGGGCAGGGGAGCGGGGCTGGCTTTGCTCGGGTGGAGCCGCTCCTGGACAGGGGATCGCAGCCTGACTGCCACCGAAACTGAGCTCAGGGCAGCTCCAGCCTGGCCTGGGAGCCCTCGGAGCTCACCCCGGAGCCTGGGCTGGGAGCGCCACTCGGCCATGGAGGAGCAGCACGGATGATTGCACTGCACAC
The DNA here is from genome assembly GCA_013400635.1 of Hypocryptadius cinnamomeus. Taxonomy (NCBI): domain Eukaryota; kingdom Metazoa; phylum Chordata; class Aves; order Passeriformes; family Zosteropidae; genus Hypocryptadius; species Hypocryptadius cinnamomeus. Next base: position 6,700 of record VYZP01074111.1, on the reverse strand, counting down.
ACAGGATCATGGAAAATCCCAGTGGGAAGGGACCCACAGGGATCATCCCAGCCCAGGCCCTGCCCGGACCCCCCAACAATCCCACCTGAGCACCCCTGGCANTCAGGGAGACTCCAGAGAAGGGATTCAGCCCCTCTGGACAGTGGCTGGCGAAGGGAAATAGCTTTGGGGTTGATGTTGTGTCCCTGAGGGACCCCTGAACACTGAGGGGTCTTCAAGGGGTTCTTCAAGGCTCAGGGTTCAAGTACAAAATCAATGAATCCTGTAAAAGCTCAGGGAATGGGTTCCAGCTCATCCCCAACCTTCCCCATTCGTGCTCAGCCAGGAACGGGGCAGAGCAGGACTTGGGAGCTCCCATTCCTCTGGCTCTGCATGCCAGGGCTGAGAGGGAGGAAGGGGAATCAGAGGAAGGTTCTGTGCAGTGTGTGAGTCTGAGGCATGAGCTGGTGACCCCGGGGATGTGAGCAGCCCTTCCTGAGGGAATCCTGGCTGTGGACAGAGCCTCTGAGAGGGAATGTCCTCGGGGTTAGTGCCTGCCAAACACCTGTATCAGCTAAAAAATGAACATAAAAGCAGGCAACTTGTAAAGAAACATGGACTTTTAATGGAGAAATTACTTAAACAAAGAAAACCATGGCTCAAATCAAAATCCATGCTTTCCCTTGCTCAGTATCTGGTCCTTCCTCTCCCCAGGTGGATATTGTCTAAACAGAGTCTGGACAGGGCTGGGAGCACCCTGGGCAGTGGGAGAGGCAGCGTCACCTCCTTTATAACTGAAATGTTAAAATGTCCTTTATGTCTGAAATTCTCTAATGCTCCAGGCTGTGGATTTTGTGATTGTGTAAGCCAAGGAGAGGCAGCGTCACCTCCATGGAGGGAAAGAACATCACATCCATGGAGGGAACCAACATCACCTCCACCAGGGGCTCAATCCACTCTGGGAATGCTGGAGAGATGAACAGGGAGAGCTGGGACAGAAGTTGTGGGCAAATCCTCATCCTGGGGTCCCTTGTCCTCAGCCATCTTTCAGCCTGCAGCAGCCTGGGACCACTCAGGGACAAGGGGAGTCCTTCCCCAGGAGGGGCAGGGAGGGTTCAGGGAGTGCTTTGCTTCAGAGTCACCTCACTCTACCCAGAGAAAACAATTTCTGGATCATTCCTGACCCTCAGGCTCCTGGTGCAGCCTGGCTGCCCACACAATCTCTGCAGCTGCAATATTTGCCTTTCCCTGGCTCCTTTTGGCATGTCCCGGTTTGAGTCACTGCAAGGAAAGGGGTTCAGTGTTGGAAATGAGGGGCACAGGGACATATGGGGCAGCAGTGCAGAGGCAAATATTTGTATCAGAGCCCCCACAGCTGCATTCCCACCCTGGCACACCCTGCCCACCTCCCCTGAGCCTGCCCAGAGCTCACCTTCCATAACAAACCTGCTTCAGCAGGAGGCAGGGAGAGCTTTGCAGTGGATTTGGGGGAATGGGGCTGACAGAATCAAAGAAAACCCCAAAGACCCCCTGAAAAAGTGTATTGGGCTTCCTCCAAGCAGTGGGCATTTTTTTCCTTTGGACAACTGACTTGTCACCACAATCACTCATTTTCAACCCCACATACTCCTTTTTTCTGCTTTGGAAAAGACTGAATGTCAGCAAAAACTCCATGGGAATGTTGTGAAAGGAGAGTGGGAGAGTATTTGGGGCCTGTTTGCCACAGACACAAGAAAACATTCCAGGCTTTAGTAGCACTTTGGTCCATTCCAGCCCCTCTGGCTCTGGGACTGTTTCCCAGCACGGTCTGAGTGCATCCAGGGGCTGCTCCCAGTTCCTGAGGCACTTGTGGCACCATTGCAGCCATGTCCCTGCCCTGGGTCAAGCTCAGCTCAGCCAGGGCTCTGGGCTTCCCCACTCATTCAGCCTCAGACAAATCCCTTTCCCTCCCAGGCTCCAGGTGCACAACCCCCAGGAAATTGTCCTGGATAAAAACTTTGGGGTTGGAGTCCTTTATTCCTGCAGAGCTCCCCTGCTGCTCCCAGAGCCTCAGTACAGTTCTGTGAGGATGAGGAGTCTGGAACACCTTGGGATGGAAACCAGGAGTGAAGGAACCCAGCAGGGGCTGGAAAAACTGGGAATTTACAGGCACAGGGCTCGAAGGCTCAATAGGGATCATCAGGAATCCTAGAATTCCAGAATGGTTTGGGTGGGGAGGGACCTAAAAGCCCACCCAGTGCCACCCCTGGCAGGGACACCTCCCACTGTCCCAGGGACACCTCCCACTGTCCCAGGCTGCTCCCAGCCCCAATGTCCAACCTGGCCTTGGGCACTGCCAGGGATCCAGGGGCAGCCACAGCTGCTCTGGGCACCCTGTGCCAGGGCCTGCCCACCCTGTGCCAGGGAACAATTCCTAATTCCCAAGATCCCATCCAGCCCTGCCCTCTGGCAGTGGGAGCCATTCCCTGTGTCCTGTCCCTCCATCCTTGTCCCCAGTCCCTCTCCAGCTCTCCTGGAGCCCCTTTAGGCCCTGGAAGGTCACAATAAAGTCACCCCACAGAAGTGACAGCAGAGGAGGAAGGAGAGGTGGGGTGAACTGCAGGGAATATTTTGGGATGGCTGTGGAATCCAGGCAGCCACAGGCAGAGGCTGCATTTTCTGGGGGCAATGGGCAGGAAAACATTTGGCAATAAATCTTTCCTCGTTCCTCCTCCACGCTCCAAGGATTGTTCCCTTCCCAGCGCTTTCATCATCCTCCCTCTGGCACCACCCCCTTGCACCCCTCATGTGACACATGCACAGAGCCAGCCTGAGGTTCCCAGATCCCAGCAGCTCTCAGGGAGATCCCAGCAGTGCCAGACACCAGCACACACCAAATCCAGGGGATGCTCCCCAGCCCTCAGCAGGAGCTCAAAAATTCTTTAAAGGGATCTGGCAGAATAAACCCCAACCATGTGTCAATAATTATCTTTTTTTGCAGGCACACATGGCCTCGTTGTCCCTTTCTTCCTGCATGAGGTGACACCCAGTGCACTGCCCATTGTCCCTGTCAGTGACAGGCAAGTCAGGCTTAACCCAGTCAGGCTTAACTCCGAGCATTCCCAAACTGTGCTGGATGAATTTTCTGAGGTTGGCTCCTGCAGCGCGAGCCTGTCTGGAATGCAAAGCAGCCCTGGGCTCGTGTGGAGTGCGGAGGAGTCTGGGCAGGAGGGAAGATCCATGGAAGGCCCTCTGAAATCGGATGGAAAATCTCACGGACTGCAGGGTGAGCATCAGTGAGCCAGCAGGGGCAGCCAGCTGCCCTTGGCGGCTAAACCTGCCCTGGGACAGGGGATGGATGGAGCAGGGATGGAACCCAAAGGCAGAGCTGGAGTTTGGCTCCTCTTCGCGAGCTGTCTGATCCCAGATGCTTCCCGCGTTGCCATGGAAATAAGGCAAAGCCCGAGGCTGGCGCTGTCCCCTCCCCCTGCGCTCGGGTTTGGGGTCCAGCTGAGGAGGTGGCACCTCCCACCGGCCTGGCCATCCCTGACAGTCCCCGGGCTGCTTTGCATGGATTTTCCTTTGTTTTTCCCCAAACCAACCGCAGAAATCCTGCCTTGCTCCCTCCAGGGAACTCTGCAGTTTATGGAGGCATTTCTCAGCCCTGCTTAGGGATGTGTTTAAGGCTCCATTATTCTTATTTATTGTTGGATCTTGGAAGCCCTTCCCAGGCAGAGCCAGTGCTTTATGTGCCTGGGATCGGGGTGAGCTTTCCCTCTCACTGGTGCCTGCACTCCGTGTCCAAGTCCTGCAGAACGGGAGATACCGGACCTTAAATTGCATTTTAATGTGACAGCGACTTTAGATCACATTTAATTCCCAGCATCTTTCATTTCCAAGTTGTTCCCTCCTCTCCAGATCCACACTCAGCTCAGGGAACTCTTGCTTAGTTTGCAGGAAGGAAAATTGTGGTTCTGTCCAGAAGTACAAGCCCCAAACTCCCAACAACCCTAAACCACGGGATGCACTCCTGCATCCCTTCATATTGATGGCAGAGCTGTGAGCCAGGGAGGAGCTGCTCTCCCTGAGCAGGAAAGGAGTGTTAGCCAATGCTGCTGTGGCTTCAGGGCCTGCAAGGAGGAAAGGATCCCAAAATCAGTGGCTGAACCATCCCACACAACAGCAGGTGTGTGTTTTGTCCCCGTGCCCATGTCCTGGGGAACAGGGAACGGATTGGGATGGATCAGTGCCTGGGGAAGGTGTGTGAGGCCACACAGGGACTGAGCTGTACCCAAACAGTGGAGAGAACCTGGATTCAATGGTTAATGGTCAACAAGAGAACAGAAGTCAGAATAATCCCAGAGAATCATGGAAAGGTTTGGGCTGGAACAACCACCCCTGCCATGGGCAGGGACAGCTCCCCAGCAGCTGTCAGGGCTGAGGATTGTGTGGAAAACAGGACGCTTCCCACCTGGACTGGACGGTGAACTGTGGCCTCTCTGAGCTGCAGTACCGGTCTAAGATGGATCTTAGGCCTGATCTAATTTGACACTTCTCATATTTCAGCATGGAATCTCCAGGAAGTTCAGATAAACATCCTCTGACACCTGGTGAATTTTCCCACTGTATCATTCCCTGGCTGGGCAAAGTTACTGCCTCCCTTGGGTCCTGGGAAGGTGTTTGCAGTCACAGCTAACAAATATTCAATGTGATATTCAATGTGTAATTCAATTCAAATATTTAGGGAGGGCTGGGGGCATTTAGGGTTGGCTGGGTGCTTTATGGGAAGGCTGGGTGCATTTAGGGAAGGCTGGGTGGGTTCAGGGAAGGCTGGATGCATTCAGGGAGGGCTGGAGGCATTCAGGGAGGGCTGGGTGGGTTCAGGGAGGGCTGGGTGCATTTAGGGAAAGCTGGATGCATTCAGGGAGGGCTGGGTGAATTCAGGATTGGCTGGGTGGGTTTAGGGAANAGAATCCCTCTGGGAGCTTTGGGGTTTCTGCTGGGATACCATCTGCTCAGGGCTCTGGAAATGCCAGCAGGGGACAAAGTCCTTTGTGCAAAGGAGAGCCAGGGGGGTGGCACCAGGATTGAGCAGCTTTGGCAGCTCCCAGTCACCCAGAGCCACCCGGGGCTGGGGACAGCCCTGTGCCCCCTGGGAGCTGCAGTGACACAGCTGCCACACAGCACTGGGGTCACAGCTCACAGCTTTGGAGCCCTGTGGTAGAACCAGACACAGGTGGGGATAACTGAGGAGAACCTGAGCTTCAGGGCAGCCCCCCACCACCCCTGCCAAGGGCTGTTGGGAATGAGGGCATCTGTGTGCCATGGGCAGGGCTCCCCAGGAGGGTTTGTGGTTGGGATGGGACACGGAGCCTCCACAGGGGTGGTGGGAATCCAGCTGTGGGTGTGAATCCAGCTGTGGGTGTGAATCAAAGAGACTCCTGTGAAGATCATGGAATCCCAGAATGGTTTGGTTGGAAAAGACCTTAAAAATCACCCAGTGCCACCCCTGCCATGGCAGGGACACCTCCCACTGTCCCAGGCTGCTCCCAGCCCCAGTGTCCAACCTGGCCTTGGGCACTGCCAGGGATCCAGGGGCAGCCACAGCTGCTCTGGGCACCCTGTGCCAGGTTCTCCTCACCCTCCCAGCCAGGAATTCCTTCCCAGTATCCCTCTAAATCTCCTCTCTGTCAGTTTGAAGCCATTCCCTTGTCCTGGCTCCTGGGAATTGTCTCTCCCAGCCCCAGGCCTGTGGCTCCAAGGCCTTGATCCCTTCTCCTGTGTGGCCCTGGGAACTCCAGTGCTGGCACTCCTGATTCACACCTCGGTTAAGGAAAAAGGAATTTGGCTCAAGACTCAGCAAATATTCACATTCCTGGGAGGACCAGTGACCAAGTAACTCCTGAAGGGAAAATCTTGTTTGGGAATGAACCTGAGAGCCTCCAGCCCCGAGAGCCTCCAGCCCTGAGGCTTTGGAAAGGATCTCTTCCTTAATTTTTGCTGGAGCACTCAGGGAATCAGACAGAGCTTCCAATCCAAGCCTCCCTGCAGGCTTCAGCCCATCCATCAGGGCTTCAGTGTTCCCCATTCCAAGTGCTATTCAGAGTTAATTAAATTGTGCTGGTTTCTGATGAGAGAGAGCTGCCTGTTCCATGGGCTTCCCTGAGCCATTGATTTTGGAGCTAATCAGGCAACATTTTCCCTACTCTTATGTCCCTCACAAGATTTCCTTTGCTTAGAGGAAATTCCTGGCCGACAAGCTCCTGACAACAGGGTCAGAGGTTCAGATTTCCAACCCCTTCAGGCACAGACCCTGCTCCAAGGGGCTGTGTGAGCCCCATCTCCCCTCCCAGCAGTGCACCCCCTCCTTCTACAAACAGAGGCCACAGGATTCCTCTGAAACAGCTTCAGCAGTGCCTTAAAACACCCAAATTCCTGTTCCAGCTTCTTTTGGTATCATGGGGCAGTCCTGTGTGTCCAGACAGAGCCTGACAGAGCTGCTGCACACCTTGGGATTCAGGCTTGAGGAATGTGGGGAAGAGTTCTGGACACTTTCCCCCACTTTGGACACATTCCCCACATCTCCCCCATTTTGGACTCATCCCCCACATTTCCTCCCATTTTGGACACGTTCCCTACGTCTTCCCCCACTCTAGACTCATCCCCCACGTTTCCCCCACCCTGGACACGTTCTCCACGTTTCCCCCACTCTGGACTCATCCCCCACATTTCCCCCACTCTG
>VYZP01074110.1:0-25828 GCA_013400635.1 Hypocryptadius cinnamomeus | reverse complement strand
AGACAAAGCTGATGGAAAAAAAGAAAAAACCAGAAAAACCCCATAAAATATCCAAGCTCTGATTCTCATTTTTCTTTTTTTATTCAGAAATTCACTAGAAGTCTCTCGGTGCTTTAAGAAGATAAATTTAATGCACATGCAACTCCCAGAGAGAACAGTCCTTTTTTCAGGCAGATTTCTTAATGAAGTAGCAGATTTTCTAATGAAGTAATGGAAGATTTCAGGATGTGACTTGCTTCATGAGCTGCATGTGTTGATGAGAGGGGAAGGAAATGTTTCCCCCTTCATAGGGCCTGTGCAGAGCTAAGAGCTTACATTGCACAAGAACAGGGGGAATGCATCTCCTCCCCAGCAGGAGAATGGACTTTTACTGTAATAGATACTGGAGGCTTGTGAAAGACACTGGAGGCTCGTGATTTCTGACAGCAGAGTTCCCCCCTGCATATGTTCAATTGTAGACAAGCTTCAGACATGGCAGCAGACAAGGAGACATTGAGTCTGTTGGGGAGCCTGTCTGCCTGGGCCAGTTGTGCCTAATCCCTGTCTGAGGCAGTGAAGAAGGCAAAGGACAATGGTACTCAGATGTCCCCTTCTGCAGGGGAAGAAGGCTCCACAATTCTTCTCTTTTGCAACTTGCCAAAGATTAACACAGAAATATCACATGGGCATATAGGGATAATAAAGCTTGCCAGAAGGATGTAAAGAACAAAAAGAAGGACATAAACAGGTATGTCAGTGATAAAAATGAAGTCCAAAAAAAAAATTGTCCAATTAAATCCAATTAAATCCAATAATAAATTGTACTGCCTTCGAGAGAGGTGGTGAACTAGTGGCAAAGGATATAGAAAATACAGAGATATTTAGGATGTTGTTTACCAGAGTTTTTAATTGCAAGGTGTGCTGAGAATGTCAGTCAGTGACAAGAGCTTCTCCACAAGGAAAGACCAGCTGACAACCAAGGATATGGGCATGACAGCACCTTCACTGATGGGGTACAGCTCTGCATACCCGAGCAGGGCTGGATCTGCGACTGACAGGTTCTGGTCTCACTNNGACAGGTTCTGGTCTCACTTTGATAATCATCAGACGTGGCAAGATAAGAGTCAGCTTCAAGCTCTACCCAAAGCTGCAGACCAGTTTGCAAGTCAGAGCCAGTAGGTAGCAGGGCTAAACACACTGAGACTGAATGGTCAAGACTGTCAAGCTGTCAAGCTGAATGGTCAAGATGTCCCAGCTGAGACTGGTTGGGACAATAAACCCCAATCTTTCACTCCAGGCTTAACACAGGCATTCCAGGCCTCCATGCTTAGGAACAACATTTGGGTGAGAAAAGTAGGGCCTCCAGTAAAGAATGACCAAACTAAAGTGTTCTCATAATGGACATGCACACATCAGACTGGGCAGGGTCTGGTTACCAATGCAGTGTGGTGGGTGTAACTTTGATGCCACTTCTCTAACCTTTGGGAAGGATAGACTGAGGACTAAGGTGCCCAGCAAAGAAAAAATGAGACAATGGTGCATGGTGCAGCAGGAGAAATTACAAAGTGCATTTCATAAAAGCAAAATCTTCATAATTGGAATGCCAAGCCCAGAGAGATTGTGAAATCCCTAACCTTGGGGAGGACCTCAAGTGACCTTGTCTAACTATGACACTAGCTCTGTTTTGAGCAGGAGGCTAGACAAAATGGCCCCCAGAAATCCTTTCCAAATTCTTTGTTCCATTATTGTAATGCAAAAGGATTTCAATGATTTTCTGGCAAACATTCATTTTATAACTTTCTTATCCCAGCACAATAAGTGAGAAAAAAAATTACTTTTGAAAATTAGCTAGCTGATTTTTTCATATATTTATTCAAAATTGCAATCTATAATTTTAATTCAGTTAAGCACACCTAAATCTTGTCAGAAATGAACAATAGTTCAGTAGAGAGTAAGAAAATACTATTGCTCATTATCTAAATACTTGAACTGGAACAAATTTTTCAAAGTTCAAATAAAAATGGTGATAATACAGTTAAATAAAGTGTTTTTTGCATCTGTAGGGTCTCCACAGTTAGTCTTATTATCCTGAAGTTCTCTAAATTTAAAAAACATTTGAATTTAGTGTCTGTAGGAAGATAAAATATGAATAGACCAATCTTCATGTAGAAAGATTAAAAACACCTTTCAGTATTTTTTTTTGTCTTTATTTCTGTTTTTGTTGGGGTTTTTTGTGTTGTTTTCATTCATAAAACTGGAATAAAACAGAAAAGGAATAATTCAGATACATGCATTCTTCTGAATAATCACTTCATTATTTAAACTCTTACTGAAAGTTCTGAAAATTTTCATGAACTTTTCTTCTAATTCTGTGTACCTAAATATCAATTAGGAATTTTAGTATGAGACGCAATNCCTATCTATATTTCACCCAAGATCATAGGTCATTTTTGCATTCTATCACATTTATATTTTGATTTGAATATATCAAAATATTTAATATATATAAAATACATATGTTTTATAAGTCAAAAATATATTCACTATTCAGAAAGTAGGAAAACCTCACAAGAAAAATTTATAAACACATAGAGAAAGAAATACATTTTATATGAACCTATTGTATTCATAATGGCTGAAATGAAGCTATTCTAATCTCATAGATAGATATATAAAATTAAAATAAATATGAAATATTAGTGGAAAAAAAATACTCTCTGCAGAGCAAACAAATCTTATCTTTAAAAAGTCATATCAAGATAGGCAGATCCTTACACTGGGTTAACTATATAATGATAATTAACTCTCCACCAAGCAAATTTCCTAGAAAATATATTATTAACCTATTCAGCCTTACTTAATTTAGGCTTTTTCTTTATCTGTTTGGGAGATATAGAAAATGACAGTACAGCTGTAAATCAACATAAGGAAGCTTACAAGTGGATTAGGTATGGACACACAACTTTTTTTTTTTTTAGAAAAGGTCTGAATCAGCAAGCTGTCTTATACTGCATTGCTGAGACCAATATGAAAGCACATTAAATGAGGGAATTTAAAGACCATTAAATATTTCAACTGTCCCCACTCTGTTATGACTGTACCAGCTTCTGCTGCAAAACTTTGTGCTGATCTGCAATGAAAATGCAGTTTTACAGGATTGATTTATGTAGAACACACCCACAGACACAGTTGTACATTACAGTACATCAAACACTATGTCAAAAAAGAGGAATAAAATTTCCTGTAGAATAATTCTCAACACTGCTTTTTGTGCTTGTTAATGTGCAATATTTTATACTGATTCTTAAGCTAATATAAAGGGACAGAAATATATTTTCCTTTTATACAAATCTGAAATGTCAGAAGTATGAGTCTTTAGCTGATCCAGCATACTGTGAGAATCAATCACAATAATGTCTCCGCAATCTCCTTTCTACTGTAAACATAGGTCCCAGCCAAACACCCTTCCCTCTTGCCTATTCAGCAATGTTACTGAAAATGCTATTCCTCCCACAGCCAGAATAATGATAATTAAACTTTTTTAGTGAAATTTTGCAGCTGTGTTATAGCCTGTCTTTTTAGTTATTCATCAGACACATTATGTTTCATTTGCAGTTCCATAGTTGCCATCATCTAGCTTTAGATTTCAGAGCTCCGTGGTCAGTTCATGCAAAATATATCTTTTGTCAAATCACTCCTCAGTAGCTGGGAAGTTTTGCAGAAAGGAAGAAACTCTGATAATTAATTTTTGCTTGAACATTAATGTTCTACTAGATTGTTTTCAATGTTTTGGAGTTTGTTGTTTTTGATTTAATATGAGCCAAAAAAGCATTGTTGAGCTTGCTAAATTATCTGGGTTTTGAAATTGCAGTTATGTTTTCTAATTTGAAGTTATGTTTTCTAATCACTTTGCCTTCTGTAAATATCCTGGGTGAGCTAGGTTTCAATCTTCTTTCTTTGTTGGCTTCATACTATTGATCCAAGTTTCTAAGCATGATTTTTTGTTGCACAGCTCAATCAAGATCATTTCAAAAAATTCTAAGACAGAGAAATCTTTCCTAATTCCTTAATTTTTTCTTTTTATTTTACCTCAAATTTGCCTAAAAAGTCTTCTCTTATTTTTTGAGAATGCTACTTCCTGTAGTCCTATAAACAAGGAAGCAACAGACACATTAGATCAGTTTAAAATCAGTTCTAGCTTTCAAAACTATGTTGCTTTCTCTAATGGCATTACGATGGGTTTTTTTCTTTAAAATGGCTGGTTTAATGAAAGCATTTTTTCTTAAGGCTTCTTCTCCTAACGTAATTAATGAATATAGCTTTGCCTGAATAAGTCTACCTTTCTGTTTATTGTTTGCTCTTTTTTTAAGCAGCTAGATTAAAGGTTACACATTCAGCATTTTGCCCAAAATAATAGATTCGATGACATGAACATGTCAAGAACAAGCACTAGCTACTTTTGTTACTAATCTAATTGAATATACATTAAGTCTTTTGCAACTTGGGAAATACTGGAATATTTCAGAAATTAAATGCAACTCTTAGGAATGGTTGTATGAAATAAGAAGAAATATCCATCTAGGAAAGTACCCTGTGCTTACTGGAAGTGGAAACATAGAAAATTAACACAAAAACCGGTTGTGTAAAGAGCAATCTTTTCCCCAGCATACTCTCTCTCAGCTTCCAACAGCTTGCAGTATTGGCATCTCCTTAGTTAAAATTCCTATTTATGACTTGGCATTTAAAAGGTCTGTAAGGACTTTAAAGCCATAGATATCTCTAATTGCTTTTTGATTTAATTTGTACTTTTGACTTTCGTCCTGTGGCAATTTAATTCTGCAGTTTAATTTAGATAATAATAGCAGGATGGGCTTCAGCAAAATATTCCCTAAATCCCATTCTGAGATCTCCCTCAGCATGTTTTACTCACCTATAAAGAGTTGGTAGATGTCCTGTGGTAACACAATGAGTTTCCTTTTTCCAGTGGATTTGGTAGATCCAAAGCCTGACCTTTTAATTTAACCCATTTATAGAAAGTATTTTGTGTCTGAATATAATCAGGACTAGATGAAAATATTTCTAAATAGAGCTGGTCAGAATTTAAATTATAAAAAAATTTCGTAGTAGGGAATTTTAACTCCACAATGGAATCATTGATTTTGATCCAGAAAGGGAAAGAAGAAAACTGTAACAAAATATCCAGAACATACACTTGAAATAAGCATGACTGTCTAATATCTTGCTTCCAATAAATGTAAAGATTGATGGAAAGTCTCAGCCCAGGTAAGTATAATAACTGTAAAGAAATTTCTGTTTAATGTATTTGCTAATTTTTTTTAATAGATTTCCAAAGGTCTTAGGTCAATCCCTGATTATAGTTTAGATATTCAGATATAATCTTTTCTTTGCAGTGGTTTCAAGAATTTGAAGATTAAGCTCTATATTGGCAGCTTGCTAATAAAAACTATATTCTGAAGATGTTACCTACTAAAACTTCTTAACAATCAAATTTTAGTCCTTAAGGATTTTGTTGCTGTTGTTGTTCTTAAGTATTTACTTATGTGTTAGAATGTGCTAGAGAATTAGTGTTGAAGATGGAATTTTTAAGTGGAAAACAGAAAATAAAATAGAAAATTAAATAACTACATGGAATTCATGCTCTTCTAAATATTTTTTTTAAAAAAGCAGAAAGTAGTGAGACAGTGTATGAAACTTAATAATGAAACAGATTTTTTTTTTTTTTAGCTCCAATATCATAGATTTAATCACAAAATTAACTGTTGAAGCATGCTGGTGATCTTTTCTTGTGTTTCCTACATTTTTTATGCTGTCTCTTTTACTTTAAAATAACTTCCAGAGTCAAATTATTTTTCTCACTAGTTTTCAGCTCTAAGTTCTGGAGTTTTTTTCTGACATTTTTCACTTTTAAGGAAAGAAGACAAGTTTTACGAGAATTTTCACTAGATTGGGAAGACTTATTTTTCTGTGACAGAAAGAAAATTCAACATAAAATCACTTCACCACAGTAACTGCTTATATAAAATAAACGCTTAAGAGACTTTCAGCTTGGGTTTGCTGGGTTCATAGGTAGTATACATTAGTATACATTTCTACTATATATCAGAAACAGGAAGATTTTTTTTTTTCCTGTTTTCTAAAATCTAGAGCCCAGTAGCAATGACTTCTTTCACTCCTAGACCAGGGCTCTGAAGAGCACCAATCTCAGACCTGGCCTGGGCTCACCTCAGCCAAAGTTGGGCTGTTTCTAGCTCCATCCTCAGGACCAAACACCTGCTGTCTGCTGAACCTGAGCCTGAGCCTAAGCCTGAGCCTGAGCCTGAGCCTGAGCCTGAGTCTGAGCTCTGCCAATGCCTCCAAGAGAAGGGAAGGGTCTGGCAGAGCCAGGGGGTCGTTGCACAAATAAGAAGAGCCCTCGTGGCTGAGCCTGGGGAGGCTGCAGGACCACACTCACACCCAGCTGGGAGCAGCCAGAAGGCAGGAGCCATGGTGAGGAAATACAAAAATCAACCCAAGCACATACAAACACTGAGGATGATGGGACCCTGACCAGCAACACTGCATTTCTCCCAGGAGGACCCTTAGGATGTTGATGACTCACCATGACAGTGCAGCAGTACTTGGATGGGAAAACTGGAGGGATATTGGTAAGGTGAGCACAGTATCAGGAAAAAAGTATTTATTTTATAGAAGGGTGGGGTTTTTTAAAGAATTTTAAGAGTAATAATAATATAGTTTTTCCTGTACTAATTTGTACTATAATCGTTACTATCATTGTAGCTGGAGTGTTGCTTTTCATTTGGGTTTAAATATTTTTTATTAAGCTGACAATACATTATTGGCCCTATACCTCTGCTTTTTTCTTTCTCCTGTAACACTGCCTTGAATGTAAAGCAACTCCTTAAAAAAATGGGGAACAGCTTGGGAAATCAGACCAAGTGCTCAGAAGTATCCCAGGATTCAATAAAATAGACAGAGTCTCTGACAGTATACTCTTAATATAGTTAAAGCTAATTCTGTTGTGGTTTACCATATTTCTAATACTGTAGACCTCAAAATAATTGAATCTTAAGGAAGGTGATCTCTACTTCAAAATGAGGAAAAGGTCTCTAAACACGAAATTCATTTTCTCTCTTCTCATTTCTTTGAGGACTTAAAATACTTTAAATAACTTACACATGGAAGATGTTGGGAGGATCTTGGTATTTTTGGAATGGATTTTATTGTGCTTTTAGCTGCCAGAGACTTTGAGATGAGCTCTCTGCAAGGAAAGAATTTTCATTTCTAGAAAAAAACCAGGCATGAAATCTGATCAAATTTTATATTTGTTTCACCTTCTGTGTCTAGAAAGACACATAAAGAAGGGCAGTAAACACTGGAAAATGTTTATCTTTAAATAGTAATTTGAAGAAGCATATCCTAATGGTAATGAAAACTGTGAAAGATCTTTATCTGCTGTGGCATTGAAGGATGTCAATAAGAAAGGAATGAACAACAGCTGATGGTTTAAAAATAAGGAATTTTATAAACCTCATTACTGTCTTATCAGAAAATGCATCTGAGCAAACTACAGCATGCGTCTCAAAGTTTCTATTAGTTGAAAATGCTTTTTATTGTAATAGAAAATAAACCTGCACTGCCTGCATAAACTGCTGACTGCTATGCCAATTCATGAATGGAAACCTGGAAATATTTCCAGTAAGAATTTATTAGGCAGTGTCACACAGAAAAAAAATATAAGTAGTTTATTGCGGCAATTAGTACAGGTACTGATCAGGAAGAGCAATATGGGTTGAAAATATTAATGAGCACATAAATTCAATGAGCTGATTATTTTACAGATCATGCAAAACCCAAAACTATGTAGAATGTTGACCTTTCTAATTGTTATTTTAAATTTATGTTTAATATATCTTGTACAGAATAGAGTAATAGAAATCTTAGATTTCAATTTTCCTTTCCTTTGAAGAATTTTTCTGCTGAAACATTCTCCAGCCTTGCCAAAATGCACAACATTCTGACAGTATTAGCCCACAACATGCTACTCTGTTTGGGTTCTGGGAAGAGAATTTTCAAAATAATTATCGAAATTTATTGAAAATATTTTTTGTCTCAAAAATTATTTGATGATTAAAAATGAAAAAAAAAAAATAGAAGAACATGAATACAGTCCAACAGACTGCAATGGACATTTTTAATTTAAATATGCTAAAAATCTTCTGCTTGCTTACCATATTGAACATTGAATGTGTGCCTTCTCCTCACAAAGGTGGCTGCATGAGACAATAATAGGACTCAATGTCTTTTTTGGTCTCAGATAAGTTTATTCGTCACCTTTTAAGTTGTTACCTCAAAGTTTGAAGCTTTGAGAAAACATTGTCTTGCATGAAGGAAAGTCTCGCGAAAAGAATGTGTTGTTCTAGGGAACTAAAGTCAGGAATGTAATCATTATCCTAGGACTCAGTCATGTGATGTGTTCCTGAGGTGGTATGTCAGTTTTTTGTATTAACTGGTTGAACTACTTGCACAAATCCTAATGACTTTGTATATAGATGTAGTCTACACAGTAAGAAATAGGAGACTTAATTTTACCCAAGAGAATTTATACAGTAACTGGTGTCAGGAAGGGTGTTTAAGAATAGTTTGATTTTGAATTGGAAGAAGATGGAGATATTATATTAAAGGGACATGGTAACTGATGGAATCAGTATAAGAATATCAAGAAGTACTAGTTAGTTTACTTTTTTAAAATGCTGATGCAATCTTCAGACTCTGCCTTCCAATTCTTACAGTCTTTTTTTAAATCCTCTATGCTTATGAGTAAGATAACTAACAAGACAATTCAACTCTTTGTTCTTGTAAACACAGTTTAAGGTTCAAGACATAATGCTTCACATAAAATGTAGATTTAATTTGCTGCCAAGGATGGAGTCTAAAAATTTCTTCCTCATATATTATCTTTTATCAAATACACAATTGTCATGCTTTGCTTTCTCTTTCATAAAACTTTCGAGCCTGGCAATGACCAGTCTCAATCAAAGTAAATCTTCTTCTTACGAATTTTCTTCTACAAGAAGAAGAAGAAAATATAAAGGATAACTGCTAACTACCAGTTACAACTATTTACTTGTTTTCAGGGACTCAAAAAAATCCACGTTAAGATCCAGTCATATATATATATATAAATGTCCTAAGAATATAATATGTTACTAGAGCCTAGTCACAATAGAGATCAAGATGAACAGAAATGTTTAGCTTTTTGTTTTCTGTCTTCTGAATGTAAAGCAGTTTTGGGTTTTGTTTGGTTTTTTTAATAATCTATGACATTCTGCAAACCTCAGAAGAAGAAAAAAAGAGTCACTGAACTAAACATTATGAATCATTAGCATAGTTCACTGTCACAAATCCGAAGTTACTTTAAACATACAAATTATTTTCAGGAACAATCCAAGGAGACCCTTAAAACTAGGGCAAAATTAATGATGTTACTCAGAAAGGCAGTAGTAATTATGTCCAGTGGCTCAGCATGATTACAGTTCCTTAGTGCCTTCACAGTTTTATACAAATTATATAGCAACACTTGGCAGTGTTGCATATAGCAGCACATCTTAGAGGTCTGCTTAAAAGTAATTAGCAACAGTGATTCATGTGCAGGCTGTGAAAATTACTATATCTTTCAAAAGAATAAAAGCTAGCTAGTCTTCATTTTACCCAAGCTTCAGAATATTCCTTTAGGCTTAGATCTGAAGAAAAAGAAGTTTATGCACTTTTGATACCCATCCTACCTCCTAAAGTCTGAGGGAGTGTATTTAGGAGTAGACTGACCATAGGGTAGCATTAGGAAGTAGAATACCTTAGTGATGAACACTGAGACTCAGAAATGAAATTTGTTTCTTGAATTTGCTTAGAAAGTCATTAGTCTGCTAACATCCCCTTGAGTACCACAGGCACCAAACAACTTTAGTTTTCAGTCCTCATGATGCTGCACTGTCAGTGTATTATCATCATTGTTTCACCTTTGGTCCCAAAATATGCACATTTGTGATTACTCCAAGGGGTCTTCCCTGAAAGATTTCTCTTCTAGGATATACATAATAATCTAAAAGACTGTCTAAATCTCTCAGGCCTTTGTGGCAACATGCCTCATGCCATATACTGGACTGAGAGGACATTTGCAAGAATTTAGTTGGGTCTTGTGGTAAATACTCAAAACTCCAGGCTTCCTATCTTGCAGATCAAATCCTGCATCATTGTGTTAGAACAGAGATATGTGTGATTTCTTACTTTTCCTTTCCAGTTTCATTATTTTCACACTTTTACTTGCACAAGAAATAGTTAATGTGTTTAGTCAGATTAAATTGTGGTTTTATGGTTAGAGAATTCTCCTAGAAAGGAGAAAACCATGTTTGGTTTCCTTCAAGTTGAAAAGAAAATAAGATATTTTATTTTAGATATTAATGTAAGAATTGAACATTTAACCTTCTCCTGTGTACCTGAATAAAAACAACTTTTGCCCATGCACTGCATGTCTGAAATGTAATTATTCAATATGCCTGATCAATCAAGTCGTAAAGACATTTTAGGCAGAGTTTTAACTGTTTAATTAACAGAGACCCTATTTTCCAGAGTTTTTGCCCACAGTTCCTTTTCACTCCTGAACACTCCCATAAACAATATGATTTCATTCTTCTTGTGCCATATGATGGTCTACACAAGACAATTTGCCTGGATTAAAAATTGTTGGGATGGCAGTGTTTTATTTGATTCAGTTCTAAGCCAGAGCAATACAGTAGTGGTAGTACTATAGATTTAGAAATGGATGATCAATGATGCTGAAAAATAATTAGCACAATATCCCCTCTGTCCCAGTTTAGATGTTATTTAGATAGTTCTTGCCTTCCTTATACTTGTGTTACAAAATGGGGAAAAGGAAAACACCTTTATATATTATCTTTATTTAAATTGAAGTTCATGTGAGCAACTAAAATTAAATATTGCTCTTTGCCAATATAAAAATACAGTGTCTCTTATTAATATATATGTTGACCATATTGCGAAACAAATGGACTCATTCGCAGTCAACAAGGATGAATTCCTAAAGGAAATCAATGATTTTCAATTTGAAAGAGTAAACAAACACGTTCCTGTACTTTGGGCTGTGAACCTGAAGGGACACTATAAACTAATTTACTGTGGAGTTTATTAAATTAACAAATTAAAACTATGCATTTCCTTCACTATGTTGTTTGAAATAAGTTTCAAGAGCTATCATGACAGCTTTGAAATTCAGGTTTCTGTGGTCATCTTTCACTTATGTTATTATCTTTGAGGTAAAATTATCACAGATCTCTGCAGACAGTATTTTAGCCTTAGAAAAATATATTTTAAGGCAAAGCACCACTGTGGTCACTGGTCCTAAGTGAAATTTGGATCCACATTCACATAATCTAAGCACAACATGAATTACTGCATTCTGCATTTCCATTCATGTTTAATAGAATTGTAGAATCGCATAATGGTTTGAGTCGGAAGGAAATGTAAAGATCTAGTTCCAGCTCTCCTGCAATGGCAAGGATGCCTTTCACCAGACCAGGTTGTTCACAGCTCCATCCAACCTGTCCTTGAACTCTTCCAGGGATGGGGCATCCAGTGCTTCTCTGGGCAATGTGTTCTAGTGTCTCACCACCCTTACAGTAACAAAATGTCTTGCTTTCTAGTCTAGTATCTAGTCTAAACCTACTCTGTTTCAGTTTAAAGGCATTCCCTTTGTCTTATCATTACAGATCCTGACAAAGTGGTCCTCTCCAGATTCCTTGTAAGCCCTCTTCAGGTACTGGAAGGCTTCTACAAGGTCTCTGTAAAACCTTCACCTCTCCAAGCTGAGCAGTCCCAACTTTCTCAGCCGGTCTTCTAACTCTTGATGCTCAGTGACAGAAACCAAAAAAGACTTCAATGCATGCGAAATTTTGCAGCTTCAGAAAGTACTTGGGGGTCAGTGCTTAGAGACTGGAGGCTGGCAGAACCAGTGCAATGTGTCATTTCTGAGTGTAATAAAAAAGATTTTTGTTTTTGAAATTTACAATGCAAACAAGTCCTCTGTGGGCTGCTGTACTGCACTCAGAACAGCAGGAGTTTGGAAGTAGGCACATGAGTAGCACACATACAATTCCTAGTAAAAATGTAGGGGATATAAAACAAGTCTCTCTGAGCTCATGACAGGCTCAAATGACAGAGCATTGAAAAAACAGAGTTGTTAAACAGTTCTGGCAGAAAACCAAAATCACCCCAGTGTTCCATTTTACACCTTATCTGTCTTCAGCATGACTAGAAATCATGTACTTTTAGGGTACTTTTTTAATGTTCTCTAATCAGATTTGGATTGTACTTACAAGTAAATGTGAAGGTTTATAGAGAAAACATGTTCAGCTGTGCCCATTTTCCCTTTAAAACAATATGCAAAATAATGTTTTCATATTTCAAGGTTCTGATGCAATGTATCATTTATTAATTAAAGTGGGAAGAAGTCTTTATGAATAAAATTTCCAAAAGAGTTCAGTGAAAGCATGTTCATAGCTTTTTTTTGAAACCAGGTACCAGTATTTAATTTGCCATTATATATTCATGAAGTAACAGACTTTGTTCTGACAAGCTAATTTCCTTAATCAGTAAAGAGCATTTCACAAGACAGGTATATAATAAGTGGCTTAACAGATGCTGCTCCATGTAGATGTTCCATTGATATATGGGATTATTACTTTATTCTGTTAAAACTACCAAATTGCTTTGCTGAAAACAAATTAGAGCAAACATTACAGTTTCCTTTTCCATTTGCTGACTTCATGAAAGAGAAATGTGTTATAGCAAAATCACCTTATGTGCATGTGCATACAATTTTATCATCAGATTTACAGTACGTCTCAGAAGCACACAGGTCAGAATACATTCAAATAATGGTTTTTTTTTACTGTGACTTCAGATCTTAGAGAATTTTTAAAGATGTCTCTATTAAGGTTTGCAGTTATTGAAAAATAATGCCTTTAAAATTAATTAGTCAGAAATACTTCTGTTAAGAAAAACACAATAAAATATAACTTTTCCATAAAAATGGAAAACAAATAAACATTTGTGGACAGGAATGTGATTTCACATTTTAAATAGAAAGACTTCAAACATTGAAATGACCAGAGTTGTCTTAACATTTCTATGAAAAATCGTATATATAAAAAATACCACAAAGATAAACCCTTGTAAACTTTAGTATTAAATTCCTTTCTGAAAATATTTCTTAAGGACATAAATTTTGATTTACATATTTCTCATGATTTTTTTTAAAAGTTCTTAAATTTTTGATTATTGTAAATATGAACAGAACATTAGCTTTTCATACTAACCCTAGATAACAGGGTAAATCATCCTTTATATAATTCTGTTTTGTTCATTTAATGACTGATTGAACTCCTAGAAAACAATGATACAGAGAAATTTTGCTTTGAAGCTAAACTGTAAATATCAAACCATTATTTTTTTCTTTATAATTTTTCCAAAGAGTCTCATAAGATTCCAATCCTTCAGAAATTAATGCCATTTTAGCCCCATCCTTTGATGTATACTTATACATGTAAAATTTTGGAAAAATGAGATGTAAAAAATACTTAATAAATGAAGACTCTATGACATATTGCTCCATTTTATTAAACACAATAAACAAATGTTTAACAGAAAACTATTTTTTTGATAATCTGTAGTTCATATATTTAGCGGAGTATTTAATTTAAAATAAAAAAGCAGAAAGAAGAATTAGTCATGAGGGCTATGCTTTTGGATGTATATTTATTTTGTTATTAAAAGAAGCAGAAGAAGCTAGATATTTTTTTATTTATGTTTTTAAATATGCAGAGAACTTTAGATCAAGTATACTATTATAAATTAATACTTTTAGCTTCGAGATACTTACTCTTTTTACTTGTTTACATGAGATCCTGTACAACAGGCACTTGCAAGTTCTGTGTGAACTTTTGTCAGGACTTATAATTTATACAAATTGCAAAATAATTTGTATAAATTGTTTTTTTATAATTTCAGGAATAAAAAACTTCATTGAATACATTATGTTGGGGAAGAAATTGTTTGGAAGAAAGAATTAAAAATTACTCCAAACAGACAGGGAATATATTAGGAGTTTCCACACAAAATCCAGATGTATGGAATTGTCAGAGCTGAATGATCTCAGCTGCTCTTCCAGATGCATTAAGTTCTCATAATAACATCAGGAGCAGACTGATTAGGTAACAGATAAACACTTGGCAAAGAGAGAAGGAGGTTGGGTTTATAAAATTATGAAGATGGTGAATAACAAAAATGAGTAACATAGTAAATAATTGTTAGAACACTAACACTTCCAGGCAATTTTAAACTATTAAGAGGTACTTTATCTAAAAATAGATAAAGTATCTTGTCATATAAAAGGTCTTGAATTTCTATGATTTTTTGCCACTGGAGGTTGTGAAGGCAGATAGAATTCTATGCTTCAAAAAAAGATCACATAAATTCAAGGATGACAAATCTGTAAACACACTCTCGAGGGATTAGGTAGGAATGTCCTCACATGTGGAGTTGAGGATGCAGGAGATACCCTGGAGGAATGGACTTCATAAACTGTCCAGCTTTGTTTGTCTTTCCTAGTATTATATTTTTGTCACTCTATGTGGCAAGCAGCACAACACAGTAGAGCAACTTTATGTCCCATGAGCAAAAATATATGGAAAGGAAAAAAAAAACAACCAAGATGGCCCAGTGTGGTATGAGAGCTTCTATGCTCCAGAGTGGTTGTACAGTCAGTGAACAGCTGGTCATGTTTCTAATCACAATTTTTTTAAAAAAAGTCACAATCTTCTGGCCACCAAACCTGATCAGAACAGTTGTGACAGGCAGTGAAAAATCAGTATATCAGAATTTACCAGAACAGAATATGACAGATATCAGTGTATTATAGTGAAGAAAATGCGTATTTTTAAATAAACTTTCAGGATTTAGAGAGATTAAATATGTACAAGGTTGGGTTTTTTCCAAGGCACTTTTTTCATGAATACAGCATATTCAATTTGTTTATATTTTTGGTATTTATCACTAAAAATGGTTATTTCTTATTTGTAAATGTATTTAGCTATTGCTTTATTGCTACATAAAGAAATTTGATATCCATTCCTTTAAAACTTCTCAGCTTGCCACCAAATCTCAAATAAAAGACCATCATCTATTACCATCAAATTACACAGAAAATAAATAATATGCAAGTTCAATGATGGAGGCTGCAAAACATTACAAATATGCTTGCTCTCTTATAAATAAAACATTACAGTTTAAGAAGAGTAATAGCACAAATGAGAGGTCATTGTGGCCAACTTTTGGCAACCTGGTGACCAAAAGTTAGGAGTGAATTTAGGTGCTGTACTGTACCAAATACTGAAACAAACTAAACCGCCAGTTTTCATAGGGGCCAGAGGGCTGCAACTTCTCTGTAGTTCATAACATCTGTGAAAGTTTGTCACCGTGAATATTTGGTCCACAGATAATCACCAGTTTCCTTTCTATAGAAACCTTATTTTGCTGAGCTGGAAATGAAGAACACAGTCCTGCCTAGAGTGCTGAAATCAAGCCTACAAGACTTTGACTAAGATCACCCTCTTAAGAGAGAAATAAACCTGGATATTGAGGAACCTAAAGCATGATCTGACTGGGTCCTTTTCCCTTTTCAAAATAACTTCCAGTAGACTCCATCTCCAAAGAATTAATCAAAGTGTGTCTCAAATTTCAAATGCATTTGAAATCTGCTTAGCCATATAAAAAGCCAGGGTTTTATTGGATGCATTAGCATTAAGATGAGAGTTCAGCATTTTCCTAAGATCTTTGAAATTACAGTCTCTCTTTCTGTATACACACCATTCAGACAGCAAATTTTCTTTAGGAAAACTGCTTTAGAATGTTTTTTTATATTTTTCTATTTTTTTTTTGTGTGTTTTGAACATAAACATATTTTAACCTGTCCACATGTCTTTTTCTTCCATCAAAAAGTGCTAATAAAATCCCTCATCATGCCAGAGTCTTACCATGCAGATTATTTGTATTATCCTCATCTACGAATATTTTAAAATATTTTTATTGACAATTGTTTGGCAAAAAAAGTGTCTCTCCATGCTATGTTTCTGCTCATATGTTTCTTCAACTTAATATTTTATTTTCCTTTGGCTTGTAGGGAAAAAAAGCCTTTGGAGGACAATAATAAAAAAGGTAAAGCTACTAGAAATAACATTTTAATTTATGGCAGAGCAAAACATAATTTACTTTAATATTAATATTTTATCTTTTAAGGTGTTTTTGAGCTAGTTAATTAATTCCTTTGTAAATATATATGTATTTTTCCTCTTAATTCTGTCAGTATTCAAAATATCCCAGAACTACTGTTGATTCAGAATTTACACACATAAGTAATAAAATTTAAATACTTTAAATTGATTAATGTATTTTAATATGACCAGACCCTTGACATCAATTACTTATGCCTTAACAAACTCAAATACAACTGAAGCTGACCATACAAAACAGACAGGGCTCATATTCCATGTCCCTGATGTTTAGCCATGCCTTCTTCCTTTCTTCTCATGCTGAAGCAGTTTTGTTCCATGACATCTCATGTTAAAAACAAAGACAATCACCTATGGGCTTTTTATTTGCAGCTCTGGAACCTTTCTGTGAAGCTGCTGAGGCAGCATGTTTCAGCGACTCTCTAGCAGTATTTCCCTTTTGTTCCAAGCCTGTTGCGCTCTTGTTGTCGTTGCCTGACATGGCCTGACAGCTGCAAACCACTGATTTTGCTGTTTTCATGGGGTTTCATGGGAAACTATTATCAGGGATGGGAGAATTATCTTACTTATCTCTGTTTAACTCTTGCTTTGTAGTTTTTAGTTTAAATTAGAGGAAACAAAAATGGGGCATAACAAAATAATATTCATCTAAGTACTTGACAAATACTGCTCAACCCTTCATGTGCAAAGATGTTTAAAAGCCAACATGCAACATTTGCTCATAGCTCTGCTGGCACCACGAAGATCAGAAACAAGAGCTACCAAGGGCAGGGAAGAGAGTGGGGACAGTCCTGATGAAAAGTATACTAGCAGAAAACATGATGACAAACCCTCATGGCTGGTTGCACTGGAGAAAGCTCTTCCACTCTTCATTCCAGATGATCAGAAATCAGTTTTTCCTTTCCTTGTTCTGTTTCTCTCTTCCTTCTTTTCCCATTTTTTTTTTGTCCTAAAAGCAACTCAGACTGTTGAAGTCTGTGTATGTTATAAGATCCCAACAGTAAATCTTTCTGTGCTTAAACCTGCCTCAGCATTCTTCATGAATCCCTGTCATTCAGAAACTGCCTCATAAGTGACTGGCTGATCAATTTTAGAAGTGATGTCAGCAAGTACTATTTATCTCCTTGACACCAAGCTGGGACACTGGAATAGCCTGTCTCGAAGAAGCAGCCATGTTCATTAGATATCCTCATGACAACATAAGGGAAGAGGCCAAGCTAAGGGACATGGCTGCATGCCCACTAGCAAAAAAAATCCAAAACGTGATAAGGAGGAAAAGTTTCTAAATATGTTCAATATGTTACCAGATATTCAGAAATATATGGCAAACATAAAATTAATTGTTCTGAATCTGGTGTAATCCTTGTTCACTGAGAAAATTTTATAATGTACTACTGCATGATGTTGTAATACCCTTGAAAATGCTTTAAACTGCACAGCTGTCACCAAATGCAAAAGATAATGGAGTACATATAACTGCATAATAATGAAGTAAAAGGATAGAAATATAAATTCAGACAAACCCAGAAGGAGCAGGGACAAATTCAGTCACTGGATGTGAGCAAGTAGACGGTAAAAAAGGAAGAAGATTCCCAGCTATAAAGATCAGAAAAGATAAAAAACCCATGGAAATTATCACAAGTCTATTTTATACAGATTCAGAGTCTGAATTTATTTTTGAAAAAGAATCAGGGAGAGAAGTAAGAATAAAGGCAAAGGAAAGAGGAGGAGGAGGAGCTGTTCCACATGAAGAAAGAGAGAGGATATGTTATCAAAACCTTTAGAGTCAGGCAGAAGCGAAGGGGAAGGAATGAGAGCTTTTGGAGAGAGATGAAAGACAGAAACAGCTAAAGATTAACAGAGAAGTTCTTTCCTGGAACTGGGTTTTAATTTTTTCTTTTGCAACTGTATTTCTGAACTCCCGATCAAGACCCTGCCCTTTAATTCAATTCACATTCAACTGTGTGGGGTGGTTTGTTTTTTAAAATTTGCTCAGAAGTATAAGAATCTCAGAGGCTGAAAAATAATAAACATGCATCTACAGAAGGTTCAGGAAAGTAACAAAATATTTTCCACCAATACTGAGGTAGAAGTGAAGGAAATCTGAGCCTTTCCCTTTTACAAAAAAATGAACGGAGGAAAAGTTTCCTAAGTAACAGAGAGATACCATCTGCAACAGCCCCATATAAAACAGGGGCCTAGCTGTCTGAATGGCAAGAAATTTGGTTTTCTTGACTTAGAAAGACTCTGTTTCTTATTTCATATTTCTTACTGCACACATTACTGCTAATAATATTGAATGTCAGTGTTCTGGAGGGTTATGCAACCAACATATATAAACAACATTCAAACACAAATCCAGTTCTGAAGACAAACCAGGAGAGCAGACACAGAAATGTAGTATTCATGTAAATTAGGTCCTGGTTTAAGAGTGGGGAATTAGGGAATTTCATTATGGTGTCTTACTGATGAAGCTGTATATCTCATTTACAAATGACCAGCTCAACACGAAGCTACTCATAATGGTGATGAAACAACATGAAGGCAAGGGCATGGAAGTCTGCATTACCTGTGGAGATGTAGATAACACAGTTACCTATTGAATCAAGGCTGCAACTTGGCTTCTGTTAAACAGCACATGATAATTCAGTTTCCTGGAGTACATTTCCAGGAAATGACCACTATTTTATCAGATAATTCTCCTCAGCTAGACTGGATTCCCCTCAGCAAGAAGAATGAGAAGATCCTTCTGCTTTGGAACAAAAACAACCATGGAGATTCTACAATACATTCAGCAAGATCACATATAATATAGTGATCTTTCATGAGTGGTGGTCTTTGCATTTCTAGTGCAGCTGATAAAATTATAGCAATTTACATAATTTGGGTTTCCAATCTGTTGCTCATAACCTCCTCAAAGTCAGTCAGGGAATAGTCACCTTTTCCTCTTGTTTCATCTAGACTCATCTATGTTTTGTCTCTCCCAGTTTAATTTGGTATTTTTTGAAAGAAAAAAATTTAAAAAATTAAAATTAAAGTCTTGTCCAGTGCTGAACACCACTGTTTCAGATTAAATAGCTAATATTGGTCATTATCTAAAATTGAAAAATTAAAACATTGCAGCCATGATGTATTCATAAAGGTTGCCATTAAAATTTTTTACCTCACCATGAAACTGAAAAGCCACATTAGTGGAAGAAATCTTCATGTGTACTGGCCTAAATCTGTCTGTTCACACAGTCAGCTGCAAGAATATTTTCAAAAACTAGCATTGTGTCAGTAGAGATTAGAATGCTTTCATGACTCTGGCAAAGATCACTGCAGGGACCGCTTTGGTATACCAAGCTGGAGAGAGGCTGCTGTGATAAAGTATCATAGCTGGAATTAAAGAGGACTATCACAGAAAAAAAGTTAATATGGATATGACATGAAACTATTTAAGGAGAGAAAAAAGAACAGAAGGAGTGCACGCAGAGTTATCATATCAAGGACTTAATTATCTAACTATTCAGAAACTTTCTCTCCGAAGTGCTGTGCCCTACAGCAAAAGGAATTATAAAAGCAAGTGAGATAAGGGGTAGAAATGAGATTGCCATTGTCTGAAACTTCAAATATATCCATTAAACAAAGTCAAAGAAGATCTTAGAGCCCAAGATAGTGGAAAAGTTCCTAAATATTGCAGGAGAACTTGCAAGTTAAAATTATAAAAATATTGTGGCCCTTCCTCAGCATAAAGGCTGGAATAAGGAAACATGACATTAGGGCAGTGTATGAGTGAAATTAGTAAAGATTCATCATTATAAAAAGTAGCAATATGCAAATCTTCATCAGCAGTAAGACCCCATGATCTGGAGTACGTGATCCACAGCTTTACTCGGATGAAATGCCACAGGTTTCCTCTGTCCTGCAAATGGACCATAAGAGTCCTGAATAAAATCATACTTTTGTTCTTCATTTGAAACTTTGATTTCCTCTGATTCTTTAATGTCTTTCAATCCTATAAAACACCTACAAGACAAAATTAATTCAGGTTTTTAAAAATAATTCAACAGTAAGTCTGCTGCCTCCTCATTTTGTAAAACCTAAATGGCATTTCAGTATAACATTTCTCTTCTCCCAGTCAGCTGTTTCTGCCCAGTGGCAGACCCTACACTCTTACAGGAGTCTGGCTGCTGGAACTCAGGCACCAGGTGAGAGGCTCCCAGACATCATGGGGCAGCCATGTCCAGGGTTGACCCCTGACCCAGGGGAGACACTTTCAGCTGAGGGTCTTGCCTTGGCCCCACCTGATCTGCAGCTCCTGCTGCCCTGCAGACCAGTGCCTGCCCACAGGTGCTGTTAGACCCAAATGCAGGATATCATCCTGAGTCTTGGCCATTTTCAGAGAGGTCTCAGATCGGTCTCATCACCGTGGACTGGCCAAGTGATCCAAACTCTCAGATGATCCTAGTGGCCATCCTCAGCCTTTTCGGTTTCCTCTAAAACCTCAGTTGCTTTATTAAAACCTGTTTAATTATTTAACTTTGATTATTCTCAAAATGTTCCTGAAACCTGACTTCTGCAGCACCTTTCCTGTACCCCAGCTGAGGAAAAAAAATGTAGTCCTATGTCTGCTAAATCTAAGTCCTGCAAAATCTAAATCTAATTCCTGATATTCCCTTTCTTCTCATTTTTAAGTTTATATGCTAATAATACTTAATGGATCTAACAAAATGCTTGCAAACTTGTATGAAAGGAATGGTATTTAGGAATCCAGACTTTGAACTTAGATGACTTGGTCTGGTGAGCTATAAGTGCAAGATTAATTGACTGTGAGGAATGCTCACTTCTTTTGTCTTGACTACATGAAAATTAGTGTGACAATCTTACACACAAATATTGAGAGTTGGTCAAGTGAAATTTTCTTTCTTTTTCTTTTTCTTTTTCTTTTTCTTTTTCTTTTTCTNTTTCTTTTTCTTTTTCTTTTTCTTTTTCTTTTTCTTTTTCTTTTTCTTTTTCTTTTTCTTTTTCTTTTTCTTTTTCTTTTTCTTTTCTTTCACCATCCAGTGATGTTGGTTTCAGCATAAATCTTAAAAATATTTATAAAGTATTTGTCCTTTTTTTTTAATTCAAGTAATTTTTCACACCTGTCATGATTAACTACCAAGTACCTGTTTTTTCTCTCTAGGCTCTGCTGCCTACCAATAAATTGTCAGAGGACACTGACAGTGAGACATCTCTTTACATAACCAGGACCTCTTTTTAAAAATTGCCCAAAGAAACAAGATATATAGGTTTGCAACTAAACTTAATGCCAGTCATGCTCACAACACATTGTATAATTGCAAGGCTTAGACAAATACTGCTGCAGCATCTGTCTATGCATCAGCAGAAAAACTCATATACGTAACTCCTATGCATGGCTGCACACATTTTAAGTGCACGTGAGGAAGGATAACAGATTTCCAGAAGAGCAATAAAGCTTTCACAAAGTCAACAGTGATATTCAGAATTGTGGCCAGCACACATAAATTATAATTTTGATCATAATTTGAAAATATCCCACAGGTAAAAAAGCATACGCTGTTGCAGAGCCCAGTTTTTTCCATTTTTTCTTTTCCTTCCCCTCTGTTTTCCATGAGAAAAGGGGAGTGGAATGAATGAAAACATTCTTCTAGCTATGACTGAAGTGCTTTGCAAAAGTTCCTTTTAATTATTTAATTTCTTGATGAAGTAAATACAGATTCAATACAAAAATAAGTGATGTTGAGACACAAAGAGAAGAACAAATGGTGGTGAAACATTTATGTCAATTATAACCTCTAAAATTAATGTGAGGTTGTGAAGTAAAACATGTAAGTCATCTCTTCCTTTTGGATCTTGTCTATGAATCACAAAGGAAAAAGGAGCCATAATGAATTATCACATAGGACATTAAGACAACTCAGATGTAAAATGTCTGTCTTCTCCCTTTTCTTTTTGCAGCAAAGCTACATGTAGAATAAAAACCTTCTGCATACAAAACCTGAAAAGAAGACTGTATTTTAGATAGGAAAAAAATTGTTATGAAAAAATACTGGGCATGTTAACTGGAGCTGGGTCACACACAACTGAAATATTTCATGTTCTTTTTTTACATCATGATAATATTACAGGAAAAATGTGAAAGTAAAACTTGTATTGAAATACAAAGTTGTACTAACCAGAAGTTTACTCTTTCAAATAGTGATCAGTAGAAGTCACCTAGTGGGGGAGAAATTAAGATTCAAGATTAAACACATGAAGCTAACAAGTCTCAAATATCCTTTCCTGCCAGGGAGAAATTGCTTTTAAAAATTAGAATATGGCCCATTAATCCATTAATCTTTGTCAAGACAAAATCTTTTCTGTCCCATTGAAAAAAATTTGCCCACAAAAGGTAATTATTTCCTGGTTTTGGAGTACCACAACAGCAATTCTAATCTTTCATATATAGCAGATCTGTGATCTTCGTGTGGTCACTCGTGGTGTCCCCCAGAGATCACTGTTGGGCCCAGTCCTATTTAATATCTTTATCGATGATCTGTGTGAGGGCATTAAGTTTACCATAAATAATTTTGTAGATGACATCAAGTTGTGTCGGAGTGTTGATCTGCTGGAGGGTACGAAGGCTCTGCAGAAGGACCTGGACAGGTTGCATCAATGGGCCAAATCCAACAATATGAGATTTAACAAGGCCAAGTGTTGGGTTCTGCACTTCAGGCACAACAACCCCCTGCAGAACTACAGACTGGGGACAGAGTGACTGGAAAGAGGCCCAGCAGGAAAGGACCTCGGGGTGCTGGTTGACAGCTGGATGAACATGAACAAGCAGTGAGTCCAGGTGGCCAAGAAAGACAATGTCATCCTGGTCTGTATCAGCATTAGAGGGGCCAGCAGGAGCAGGGCCCTGATTGCCCCTCCTGTACTCGGCACGGGTGAGGCCAAACCTCAAGTGCTGTGGCCAGTTCTGGGCTCCTCAACTCAGGGAGGATATTGAGGTGCTGAAATAGGTCCAGAGAAGGGTACCAAACCTGGTGAAGGGTCTGGAGCACAAGTCCTGCAAGGAGTGGCTGAGAGAGCTGGGGTTGGTTAGCCTGGAGGAGATTTGGGGGTGACCCTATCACTCTCTACAGCTGCCTGAAAGGAGGTTGTAACCAGGTGGGGGTTGGTCTTTTCTCACAGATAGCAAGTGATAGGACAAGAGGAAATTACTCCAACCTGCTTCGGGGGAGGTTAAAGTTGGTCATTAGAAAGAATTTCTTAATGGAAAGGGTGATTAGATACCAGAATGAACTGCCAGGGGAGGGGGTGGAGTCACCATCCCTGAAGGGGTTTAACATGATCATGATGTAACAATAAATGTAAGGTCTTTCCATTGTGTGTAACCCAGATCCAGTTAAAATGTCCAATATTTTTTTCACAGCAATATTTTTTCCTGTCTGGAATACAGAGTGTTCACCATCCCTGGGTGTGGCACTTAGTGCTATGATCTAGTTGACACGGTGGTGTTTGGTTGTAGATGGGACTTTATGATGTCAGAGGTAATAGACTGTGTTTGGTCAAAGATTAGGTTGTATGATGTCAGAGGTCTTTCTTTACCAGTATAATCGATTCTGTAATCTTCTCTGCTTTGACAGTATCTAGAACCTAATTCTAGATATCAGCTAACTTCAATGAATACTATTAACTAATAGTTTAATTCAATCATATTTTGACAAGACTGCCTTTTCAACATATTTAACAAGATTATTATCAAAAGATATTTCTCCACAGGATAATTGCAATAGTTTTTTCTTTTTAAATAAAAAATCAGGGTTTTTTTAAATTTTTAATTCAGTTTTATTTTCTTCCCTGATTAATTTTTGACTTTTTCTTATTGATTTTAATTTTTTTATTTCACCAGTGACTGCCCATGAAATTTTCTAAGCACCTAAAAAAGAAAAAAACAGTTACTAAACTACACTAATTCTTCAAATGGCTGTTTAATGTTATAAATCCATTTAACTTTATACTATGTTGGAAACTTTCTAGGCTTGCTAATGATTACATGCAGCAAGTTCCATGAAAGCCTCAGTCTATTTATGAGTCCATCTGGCAATCAGAACTTTCAGATAAGCATGAAAAAAACAATAAGCAAATATCTCAAAAATTACTTCCTTTCTTCCTTCTCTTACAATCTCTTTTTTTTTTCCTTCCTAGAGAAATGACACTGTCTCCATACACATACTGCAGACAATAGGCATTTGACATCTTCACACCTTAAAGTCTAATTAGCTTTGGGTTATTGCAATCCCTGCATAATAGATAGAATATTCTAAAAATGCAAACTAAAACACATTTTGCTATATAATTACAATGGGTGTAATGAATGAAGACAAATGATAAGAGAAAGAGAAACAGGATCTCATTCACAACAAGCTAGTTCCTAGGGAATATTAGTGATTCAAGAAGAAAGAAAATAACGCACTTGAATTCTTATCCAGTGAGCACAATTATGCACTCTATTTTCTTTGCCAGAAGATTGTCTAGAACTGGCTGTACAAGATTCCTCTGAAGACTAGCACAACAAAGCACAGACAAATAGAGCATTTTAACAAAGTCCATACTGTCAACCTCGGTGTAAGATGAGGAAAAAAACCCCGAAACAAGCACAAAGAAAAATTTATCATCATTCTTGCTAATGGGAAAGTAAATAAGAATGCATCCTTTACAAGTATAGAGAGAACCATGCAGTGTAAATTTTTTAAGGTTTAGAGGAAATAGAAGCTTGAATAATCCCACCTTTAGCACATTTTAATTCAGACTGGGTAGAAAATCACCACCACTACACAAAGAAAGTTTTTGCAGTAGATCAATGGCTTATGCTCAATTGTTAACTGTTTCAGGAGGAAAAACCTTGCTTTGTAGAAATAAGAGTACAATGCATTTATTCTCTACAAGGCAGTGATTAAGGACTGAAAATGTACATCAGTGAGTGTGGGAGAATATATCCAACTCCTTTAAATGGTGCTAGGCTTCAATGCAGATTTAATACAGTACAAATGAAAATTCTGAATTTCTGTCTTTCACATTGTTTCTTAGGTATTCAAATTTTGCCCACTAAAGGGCTGTATTGAGATGCATCCTTAGAAGAGGAGGTTGGGAAAGTCTCTATTATTTGGCTTAATTCCATGTCTCAGAACTCTCCTTCAGCTAGAAATCCTGTACTCAGATGTGACTGCTGAATGTACTGTTACCATGCTGGCACATAAATAGTTGGCAGTAGCACACAAGGAAGGAAATTAGCAGAAGTCCATTTTTATATCAGATGGCAGAATGTGCCAGTCACGTGGTCCTAAAAATAATCTAATTCCCCCATTACTACTGCACCAGACATTTCAGAGAAGAACTGAAACTCTGAGGTTTAATCTTTAAAAATCTCCTTAAAGTTAAGAGCAGTTTTTGCACTGTTCACTTGCTGTAAAGGAATG